>JBBIGC010000029.1:7499754-7514665 GCA_037576955.1 Lepidarchus adonis
CAAGGGCACTTCAGCCTGCTGTCCGGTTCCGAGAATCGAACCTGCAACCCTTTGGTCACAAACCCACTTCTCTAACCTTTGGGCTATGGCTGCCCCATATTATAATAATTCATTATAAACAGTATTGAAATTAACAAAGCTTTAGGGGATAAAAGCTCCTCATTTAAAACTAAATTGTGCAGGTTAAAAATAATACCTGCTGTATGATTCCAATTAGTGCTAGATGGTATACAATCTATATCTGGGAAACTAGTTGCCATTTTGTATATTTTGTGTTACAAAAAGCAAAATGCAAAACATTTTAGCAGAAAGAAATCTTTACACAAAACAATTTACACAAATACACAAACCGCTGATTGAGCCCAAACCAGGGATTTGATGATTACTACAAATAATTCTTGGCTTTCATGAGGAGAACTCTGGAAATGATAACCAAACACATTGAAAACAGGTACTGTTCATGGTATTAATTTTATTTGCACTGATTTTAATATTAGTGATCTGGAAAAAACCCAACATTTGCTGCATGTCTACACAATCCTTACATACAAATTTCTCAGCACTGTATATTGAATCAATACCATATAGCGCTTGGTCTATTTAAACCAAAAATAGTAACATTACATACAGTCAAGCCCTTTAAGTTCTCCCCTGTTATCTTGCTAAACTCGCCTCTTGCCGTGAAGAGCTGCAGAACAGATTTCCTTCCATGTTATTTACCTCATTAAGCTGCCAACCTTGCCAGAACTTGCAAAGTGTCTGGTGTATGAATTTCTCCAGCTATAGCTCGCCAAACTTAGGTCCATTTTAGTGCTGTAGTCTATAACACGGTCAGTCGTGTTAATTCTGTAGGTCGGCTGCTACTGCAGCTGTGTGGGCGACACTTATGTATGATGGACCGATCACTGATGCATCCTCTGTTTATTTGGATGGTGTCATCAATCAACACTGGAAACCCTGCTGTTTGACTGACCGCTGGTTTGTTGGTCCTGTCCATGCTCCGCCTCCGCTAGTATGACCAGCTTCAATCCTAAGTTTGTGTACAAGCTTATGATATAGACCCAAAATATTTGGTAAACGAAAGCTGCATTCTCTGACTGGTGAACAAAAAAATTTGCATCGGTCACGGCAATAATTTAACAAAGACGCAGCAGAATAATGCTGATGTTTATACTGCTCGATTTCATCAGCCCATTAGTAGGCGTACAGTTGGTGACATTCTCAGCCAAAAGCAAAAATGAAAACATTCAGTTTGACGCTGCGTCTAATGAGCTGGTTCGTGTTTCACATGTGGAGGCTGTTAAAGCCATTAACCTCGTAATGCGTTACTTTGAGCAGAGCCAGTTATTGACACTGGGCAACATACAACCACCATCAGTGATCAAGCGATGTTTGTATAGCATGAGTCTGGTTTCCCAAAAGCAGAAAATTATATCTGACTTTTTTCATCAGAATCAGAACTAAAAAAAGCTTAACAATCACTATATACATGAGTACTATGTAGGGTAGAATAGTGTATAGCAGTTACTTGATTTTTTGTGTTTTGTGACATGCACCTGGTCATATCATGATAGTTCACATTAACATATAATTCTTACATCATACAAGTTTTTTTGAGCTCTATTATTATTTTTACATTTAAATGCTTTAATTTTAATTAATGTATTTTAAAAATCAATCAGACAAACAGTTTTCAAAGAAACATCACTAATATAGTCACTTTCACTTATTTCTCTCACCTATCAGTTTAGACAACTCGACAACCCCACCTCTTGCCAAATGTAGGGCCAGGACAAATAGGGGCGAGCTAATGAGGTTTGACTGCACATTAATGTTGGCGAAACAGGCCTGAAATTGACAGATCAGTCCAGACAACATAATGTAATGAAATCAATCATACAGAAATATGAAGCTCTTTACAACCATGGCTGAAAATTGCACAAAGTATGAGATTAAAATGACCTATAAAAACAGAACCCTCTAACACTGGTCTCAGGGCAAAAAGGAACTGTGTATATTATGTAGCATATGTATTCTTAACTGAACACCAGTAAATAGAGCGAGCATTATTTCTAATTGAGGTCATTGTGTATCAGTCTGTTTGTGTCTACGCATATGGCATAAGCGTGTCTAAATGTGAGTTATAGATGGGGATAAATACAGCATGGAGGTCATTTTTCCCTTGTCACAGTGACCCATTTTCAGGCTCAAATTAGTAATCAGGGCATCTCTCCCCTGCTTTCAGTATAATGACAGCATATTAAGCTCTCACCACAGGCAAAAGTGAACTGTAAAGAACTCACTGCAATCGCTCTGTGTTCAATAACAAGTGTAGGTCGTTATATTGTATATATTATAAATATGTGTAACATTTAATATCATGAATGCTTTATGTACAGTTAGAGACTGGGGTATAAAAATGCAAAGAATGCATGGAATTTGTAATGCTGTAATTAATAATGATTATGAAAATATTTAGTAGAGCGTGTGCTTATCATTTGTTGAAAGTACCTAAAACCACCCCAAAGGCTTTTGTATTACTTTTTCCAAAATCTAACAGTACAATTGTGAATTAATCTATTGCAACTGTCAATCAAGCTGGGCAAATTAAATGGGAGTTTTTTTCTCTCTGTGTACCGCTTGTGAAATATGATCATGGGTTTCAAAGACTTAGCCCTTCTGATTACAAAGATTTTATGAACAATTTTTTATTAAACAACTAACGGCATTTCATAGTCGCAGTATCAGCCTTTATACTACTGCATGCAGTAAGCTGCAGTCATTTTTGATTTTTTAAAAACAAAAACTGATCAACAGGTTTTAAGCAATTATTAAGCATATGTAATACCAAATTAATCAAAATCATCCTCACTAAGAGCAAAGTTATGAAGTTTCTGAGCAGAAAGTTGTATTTATTTAACCAGCTTCTCTAATGTAACTGCATGACCTGCAGTGCATTACTGTACAGAGATGCCGCTGAAATGAATTAAGGGGCTCTGTGGTTTCTCAGCAGAACGAGCAGAATCTCAATGAACAGTCTCCACTTGTTTTTCTGTGCACAATGAAAATGCACTTGGATGATTGGCTGATGTTTTTGATGATTTTGTTGTTAAGCTCCTTGTTAGAGAACAGCAAATTGTGTAAAAAGTCCTGAAACATTGAACAGTTGGACAGTCAAAAGTTTAGCGAAGGTCACATTAAGTTCACCTGAAAGGTTATAAGGCATTTTAGTTTCATCCTGAAATTTTAACTAAAAGCTGAATATAAATCTTTTGTGAGTACTGTATATATATGTATATATATATATATATATATATAAACACACACATACATATATATATATATATATATATGTGTGTGTGTATACACCTTTTTCTTTGATTTATTCCTCTGCTACTGAGTGTAAAATGTTAAATTTAAGTTACATGATTGTAAAACATAATTAACCTGATTAAAGGGCACAATCCAGACTTTAATTTAAAGTTACACTATATTGCCAATAGTATTCACCCACCCATCAAAATAATTAAATTCAGGGGTTCCAGTCACATGCAGTCTGCTTTTACAAACACTTGTGAAAGAATGGGTCAGTCTCAGGAGCTCAGTGAATTCCAGTGTGGTACAGTGATAGGATGCCATCTGTGCACCAAGTCCAGTTGTGAAATTATCCACAGTCAACTGTCAGTGGTATTATAACAAAGTGGAAGCAACTGGGAATGACAACAACAGAAAGTGTTCAGCCATGTAAAATAACAGAGCGTTAGTGGAGGCTGAGCCACATAATGCGCAGAGGTCAGCAACGTTCTGCAGAGTCAATCGCTACAGACCTCCAAACCTTACGTGGCCTTCAGATTAGCTTAAGAACAGTAAATAGAAAGCTTCATGGAATGGGTTTCCATGGCTGAGCAGCTGCATCCAAGCCAGACATGAAGTGCAATGCAAAGGGTCGGATGTAGTGGTATAAAGCGCTGCCACTCTAGAGCAGTGGAGACGCATTCTCTGGAGTGACGAATCATGCTTCTCCATTTGGCAATCTGATAGATGAGTTTAGGTTTGCGTCTGCATTGTGCCAAGTGTAAAGTTTGGTGGAGGGGGGATTATGGTGTGGGGTTGTTTTCAGGAGCTGGGCGTGGCCCCTTAGTTTCCAAAACCTTGTGGAAAGCTTGCCCAGACGAGCTGAAGCTGTTAGAGCTGCAAACGATGGGCCAATGTCACATTAAACCCTGTATGAATTAAGAATTGGATGCCACTTAAGCTCATATGCATGTAAAGGCAGATGAGCGAATACTTCTGGCAATATAGTGTATTTGCCTACATTTTAGTTTCATCACACAGAAATGACAACACTTTTTACACATAGTACCCCTCATTTGAGGGCACCATCATGTTTGGGAAAATTGGCACAGGTGTTTGTAATTACTCAGGTTTGTTAAATGTGTCATTACTGCAAATACCTATGCCTCCTTCTGCCATTTATAGTTACCATTGTCCAGCATGTGCCAATGAAAGCCAAGGAAGCTATTATACGCCTGAAAAAACATAAAACCATTTTGGACATTGCTCAAACCTTATAATGACCAAAATCTCCAGTCTGGAATACCATTTAGAGGAAAGAATGCACTGGTGTAATTGCAAAGGGACTGGAAGGCCAAGGAAAAACTTCACTACTGGTGACAAAAGAATCCTCACTATAGTAAAGAAAAAGCATCAAACTCTTGTTCAACAGATCAGAATCAGTCTTCAGGAGTCAGGTGTGTCTTTGTCAGAAACTACTCTCTGCAAAAGACTTCATGAACAGAAATACAGAAGCTACACTGTAAGAACCAAACCATTAGTTAACCACCAAAGCAGGTTGGCCAGATTACAGTTTGCAAAAAATATGTAAAATAACCTGAAATTCTGGAAAAAGGCCAAGACCAAGATTAATCTGTATCAGTAAGATGGCAAGGAGAATGAGAAGAAAAGGAAAAGGAACTGCTCAAGATCCAAGGCTCATCTGTTAAACATGGTGGTGGGGGTGTTATGGCTTGGGCATGTACGACACACAGGTACTGGCACACTTCACTGATGATGTAACAGCTGAACAATGAATTATGAGGTGTATAGAAACATCTTGTCTGTTCAAGTTCCAGTAAATGCCTCTAAACTCCAAACCTAAATGGTACTTTATCCCAAACATAATGCTAAGACAAATTGTGAGTTCCTTAAAGCTAAAAAAATATGGAAAATTCTTGAATGGCCAAGCCAGTCACCTTATTTAAATCCAGTTGAGAATGCCTTTCATTTGCTGAAGAAGAAAATTAAAGAGACAAGCAGGAGTTAAATGTGGCTATAGTAGAGGCTTGGCAGAGCATCACCAGAGATGATACTCAGCAGCTGGTCATGTCTATGAATCACAGACTTCAAGCATTCACTGCATGCAAGGGATATGCAATAAAGTACTAAAAATGATAGCTTTAATATACAGTGGTGTGTAAAAGTGTTTGTCCCTTCCTGATTTCTTTTTGTTTTTTCATGCTTAAATGTTTCAGATCATAAAACAAATTTGAATATTAGTATAAGACAACACAAGAAAACACAAAATGTGTTTTTAAAGTGAAGGGGTTTATTATTAAGGAGAAAAAAATCCAAACCTACATGTACATGGCCCTGTGTGATAAAGTGAAGTAGACCAAAAGATCCCCAAAAGCTAGACATCCAGAAAAGCAGAGATCCAAAGAAATTCAGGAACAAATGAGAAAGAAAGTAATTGAGATTGATCAGTCTGGAAAAGGTTATAAAGACATTTCTAAAGCTTTGGGACCCCAGCAAACAGTGAGAGCCATTATCTAGTTGTTGCTGCTAAGGGCCCAACCAGTTATTAGGTTTAGGGGGTAATCACTTTGCCACACATTTCTTCCTTAATAATAAAATCCTTCACTTAAAAACTGCATTTTGTTTTTACTTGTGTTGTCTTTGACTAATATTTAAATGTGTTTGATGCAGGAGCTATGTATAAACAGTGTTCTACATGGTGAAACTAAAATGTATGCAAGTAACTTTAAAGTCTGGAATGAGCACTTTAATCACAAGTGAATTGTTTGCTTTAAAATATCACACTGAAGAGCAGAGGGGTACATTTTAAAAATGTGTCTTTGCTCCAAACATTACGGAGGTCACTTTATATTGTTTTGAGATTCATCTACAGAAGTAAAAATGTCTTTTGTCTCACTCACCGTGAGAAACCTTTGGCACAGTGGGGACAAACGTATGGTTTCTCTACTCCTCCCTGATGGGATCTGACGTGGTAGCTCATCCGATCCTTTCTCTTAAAGCGCTGCTGGCAGATGGGGCAGGAATAAGGTTTCTCATCCGAATGGGACAGCCGGTGTCGATTCAGGTGGTACACGTCCCGGAATGCCTTCCCGCATGCCTCACATGCGTGGTTCTTCCGGACTGGATTAGGGTTTGGGTTCGGGCTGGGGTTTGGGATGGGATTGGGATTAGGGCTAGGAGGAGGGTGAGGGTTTGCAATTGGAATAGAAATTTGGATTGAGCTGGGAATGTTAGGGTTCTCTGCCGTGATAGTGCTTGGTGCAGCCTGAAAAAGATTTGTGTAGAAAAACAGAGTCCACTCAGAATTCTTTTTTTAAAGGACAAACAGAACCTCATATATGAAAATAGCCTTCTTTTGACGCAACTGAATGTCACTGCCTGTGCAAGTCTAATCTTTGGACTGAATGAAGGTATGAGTCATTTGTTACACAAAGGCTGACATAGTTGCCTGATATTTAAGATTATGCAGCTAATTAAGTAGATGTCTTTCTGCTGTTTAACTTCATAATAGAATGGTGATGTTAAGCCAAAAGACATACATCACACAAGTACGCAAATGCATGACCAACTGTACCAATTCACCAGATGTGCTTACTTTACTGTGGCAGTTATTAGCATTTAAAGAAAAAGTCCCACAAAAATCAAATTTCCATTTAAACCAGACAATCAGCCAAAACATGCTTGGTGTTTCATATTTTTTCTTCAATTAAGCCCTGGAGCTACTAGACTTACATTGCTTATACATAGTAGAAGACACCAAAACTTATCTTAAATTTTAAACCACATCAAGCTCTTCACTTAGGTGATGCAAACATGTCCATGTAGTTTAAGACAAAATATGACTTACTGCAAGCTATAAAAATGAATAATAATAATAATAACTACTGCTTGCCTTGTCATAACTCATTTTGTGCCAAAACCATATCAATGAATCCTAACGAAAAGCTTGATGATGTGGGTGGGCTCAGAGATTTTGGGGATTTATCTACTTTGTAGCTCCAGTTTTAACTCAGGAAATTACTCTAAAAACTCTAATTATCCCCAGTAGGGAGTAGCAGAGGAAAAATCACAAAGAACGTATGCAAGTGAAAACTGCTGCTATTTCAGTAGCCACAACAACAATAAGCATGTTGACAGCTTAGACGTGTGTGTTTATCTACAGTCATGTAAAAAAAAATTAGGACACCCTATGAAAGCCTGTGTGTTTTTATAACATTCTTGGATATCTCAATCTCAATAGTGGGAGATTCAAGTAATACAACTAAATCATTAAAACTCTTCAAAAATATTCTGTGAAATGTAATTCTACAAAAATGCAATTTCTGGAGAGGAATAAATTAGGACACCCCCACCTTTATTCCCAATTAAAATGGCCCAAATCACACACATGTCTAGCACATTGGGAGCACATGATTAGAACACTGCTACTCAACATTTTGAAGGAGATTTGCCCTGAGTGTTGAGGTGAGAATGACCACCATGGTGACATCTCATTGAAGCCTTCAGAGAGAAAACTGTAATACCTACTGTAAGGCATGAAGGTGGAAGTGTCATGGTTTGGGGATGCTTTGCTGCAGCTGGTTCTGGCCAGCTCACCATCATAGTATCTAACATGAATTCTACCTTGTATCAGAGGGTGCTTGAGGAACAAGTGAGACCATCTGTGAGAATATTAAATCTGAAATGGAACTGGACCCCACAACATGACAATGACCCAAAATAGTAAATCCACCAAGACCCGAAGGCTGAAACCTAAGAAATGGAAAGTTCTAGAGTGGCCAAGTCAAAGCCCTGGTCTTAATCCCATTGAGATGCTGTGGGGTAAAATGAAATAGGCTGTACATGAAAGAAAACCCTCAAACATCTCACAGATTAACGAATACTACACTGAGGCATGGTGCAAACCTTCCTCAGACTAATGTCTGGTAGATTGCTACAAGAAGTGTCTCACTGCAGTTATTTCAGCTAACAGGGGTAACACTATATATTAGGGGATAGGGTGTAACTTAGGGGGAAACGTTTTTATAACTTTAGTTATAATACACATTTTTTTTTATATTTTAATTAATAAATTATGGTTAATTTGTGTTGTTTACCTGCAATTACAATAAATAAAAACAAGATTAGACATTCATATGTGAGCATTTCTTAATAAAGGATATATTAATGGGGTGTCCTCATTTTTTCACATGACTGTGAATGTTGCATAAGCTAAATATAAGATGGAGTCTGAGGCTGCTGAACTGCACTTAGAGTGAGAGAGAGTATTTATTGCCTGTCTCAACCCTCAACTTAAAGTTGGCCTTGCAATTTCCCTGATCTCCAGAATCCCCAGTGCCATCTTAAAGACAATAGCATTACTGTATTAGCGTGAGTGAGGTTGCTAAATGATTCCTCAGAGGAAAGTGCCAGAAGGGTAGTGGGTTTGATTCTCTGAATCAGCATCTTTATAAGCCACAGCAACAATATACTTTCCAATGCATAATATTTAAACACTACAATGTTCCATTTTCTATGTTCATGAGTATTTATACAGAAAACTACTCTGTCTCTTTTAAATGACTGCTGATATGTATAACTTTACTCTGCTAGCTTGAACGTTAGTAGGCTAAAAGCTTCACAACTATAAAAAGAAAGGCAAAGCACCAAGGTTTTTAGCCAAAGCAACTATTTACATATTTTATGAAAAGTGCATTCCTCACTGTGCCCTCCTCCAATTGTAATGTCAGCTACCACTTCTGATCGCTGAAACCTGGCTAAAGCAAAAATAAAAAATAGGATTAAAACCGGAGCCTTTCTTTCCCGACCAATGCATGGACTGTTCATGCTATAACACCCCAATAAATGCTGAATGCAGCTTATGATTGTGTTTTGTTATGAATGGTGTAACAAATTAGAATGGAACAAGGCATGAAAACTCTAAATAGCTCAAAGCATTTGGATACTTGTTTGTCTGCACTAACTGGGCACTGAGAAAGGGTCAGAAGCAGTGTCTGCATAGACAAGCAAAACATGATAAAGGAGACATAAACCAACCCAACCTGCACCATTGTCCCGGTTACCACAACAGCAGTAGGAAGAGGTTGGGGTGCTGTCATGGCAACGCTGGCTGGAGTGATAGATACAGCAACTGTCTCCACCTGTTGGTTGGTGATTGCTGTCTGTGGATGGGTCATGGGGTCTGTAGCTGTGGGGATTGTGGCAGGAATAGAGAGATGGAGAAGAGAGAGAGGGATGGTCTGCCTCTCCACCCGTGCGACTGTCTTGGCTCCTTCTTTCTCTCTGGCTGCTCTGTCTTTCATTTTCACACCCGTGTGCACAGACTGGTGACGTCGCAGGTTATAACTGTTCTTAAACTGCTTATTACATATGGAGCAAATATGAGCAGGCCGGGCAGGCCGGATGACAGGTTTAACTGTAAAAGAAAGACGGGGGAGCGAATAATGATAATTATAGGAAGAACATGAAGGGTATCAAAAAAACATGATAACTGACTTAAGACACTAAATGAGTCCCTCAATCAAGCTCTTGCTAGAATTCTACACCATGAGCACAACAATTGAACAAAGGCATAGTCAAAATATATTAATGCATTATAATTTTTGTAAAATTAGCATTAAATAATTTACTGCTACCTAATAACCAGAGAACAAGAGAAGAGAGCAGAGGACAGTGACCTCCACTGCCCCATCAGCCCCTATTCTTTCAGTCCCCTCCTCCCAGCCCAATTCCCTGCCCCTCCCTCACCTGGCTCAGGCTCCTCGCTCAACGCCGCCGTGTCAACTGTGGACGGGGGCGGGGGTATGTGCTCAGTGGGCGGCTCCTGGGGCGGGTCTGCGAGCTCCGGTAGGAGATCTGATTGGAGGGTCGTCTCAGTTTGGGATTGTGAAGGCGGAGTCTGCAGTAGGAAGGTGCAAAAATTCAAATTTTTGTAGTTTTTCCTCCCCATCTTCTTGTTGAAAACTCAGGAGAGAAGGGCAATCCTGTACACCACAAGAACACGCCAAGAACAGTATTGCATTGCACATTTTTTTTCTTACCTGAAAGAGAAAATTGCTCCAAGCTGCATCCATCTTGATGACCGATGACGTTTGATGACAATTTAAAATAATTAAATGAGGTACAGTACGACTAGATCTCCCATCAATACAAATACTGCACCTGATTTTGTGCTTTACAGTGCAGACAACAATTCAGACACTGACTAATAACAGAAACAACGGCGTAATACAAACTACTTGTGTATGTAAAAAAGTATACGTTTCAATGAAGTCAATAAAGTAAATTACATCACACAGCTGGCATTAAAAATCACGATACTAAAAATACCTGCTGAAAAAAACAGCTGTCAAAGTCTTCATTTTCAATATCGCATGTTTAAAAGAAAATTCTTATCATGCTTTTACATATTAAATGTATACATATGTATATACTTTTGCTGGATTGGTGATTTTATAAATGAGACAGCTGTGTACAACAGTTCATGCAGAAGAAAAAAAACAACGCGTTGAAAACTGAGAATTTGATGTTGTTGGTTTTGTTTTGAGAAGTCACCGGTCGCTTGGCCCGTTTTCTGAGGGAGAAATAGCTTGTATTACTGAGAGCTTCTCCATTCGGGCCTGGGCGCGACAGAAAGCCTCGGTGTTGCGTTAAATCTCATTCCGGCGTGGCAAGCAGTTCACCGGCCGCGGTCCATGGCTCCGCCTCGGCGTTTCAATCGAGAGGATGACATCTTTTCTTTTTTTCCCTCTCTCTCCCTTCCTTCCTGTAACGCTCTCCCTCCCACCCTCGCTCTTTCTTCCTTTTCTTTTTTTACTCCGTCTTCTCTGCCCCGCTGTCTCTCTCTCCCCCACCGCCGTGTCCCCCTTGTTTTAAAGGGATAGTATTTGGAGCGAACTCCCCCCTCTCAGTCCTCGTCCCCTCCTCCATCCGACGGCTTTTCTTTCCGAGCGGTGTCGTCCTCCTCTGTCCCCCTCCCTCCAACGAACTTTGGCCGACGAAAAATATCGAAGTGAATCACGATGGAGAAATAGAGAGCATCCTCTAACGTTTTCTGGTGTTTAAAAACGACCCCCTTCGCCCCGCACACGTCATATGGACGATGGGACCGAGTGAGGAAAAAAAAAACGGCCGTAAAAAAATGTCGCAGGTCCTTAAAGGTAACGACTCACTCAGACGGCCCGTAAACACACAGCGCTCATACACCTGTCCACTCAACGTTTCTCCTAAAATCAATGGTGATTATTAGGAGTTATTTCCTACTTTGATACAGCTACAGCCTCTATATTACGTACTACAACTTTGCTGTGAGGATTTAATTGCATTCAGCCACATACAAAATCTACTGAATGGCGCTCTATTACTCTATGGAAGGCAGTGCTGGGGGCTTTATAACCCCGTAGTTAATGCTTGACATCGGGCACAGTGATCTGAGGCTCAAATATAGCCCCAACTAATTATTTATTTTTAGACCATTCAAATCTATTGTTTTTCATCCATCTTATGAAATAATAATGTACAAATGACAACATAAGCTGTCCATTGTAGAAGTCTTTATTGCCATCAGTACAACCACATACAACATCAGTGGCTACAGTGTTCCTCAAGCACGAATACATTCATAAGCTTCTAACATGAAACATATCAATTCTAAAACGTTTTTCAAATAAAGGTACAACATGGCACTCTTATATAGACACTGGCATAAATATATTCAAAGTGACATAGAAAAATAGAAATAATGAAATACCATGACTGAAAAAATACCCAATAAAACCAAAAAATAAAATTAAATGAGCATCCTTCACTTTTAGTGTGGAATGTGCTGCTCATTTAAACAGCTGAGCAAACTGGAGGATATGTTCATGTGCTATATTTTTCTGCTCTTTAACACCGAGAGGGTATAAAATACACACACCTGTCCATAGTTTTACTTAGGGGGTGGGGTGACTGACAGATCCAAACAATAGTACATAATATAGAAAAAAAACAATATATTTAGACCAAAACAAGAACAATAATCAGATATTACTATTCCACTAGAAGTCTATGAATAAATAAATTTTTGATGTGGGTTTAAATTTTCACACAATTACTTATTATTTCAGGAGTATTCCAGTGTTTTTCAATCTCCCAAATGTGCATCACACAGTCAGTTCCCACAGAAAACTATTTTAATGCATTTCTGTGTATTTAGAATTAGAACACAAACACATTGACTCAAAACGATGTGCATTTTGCATTTCAAGGTGACTGTGGAACAAGGCTTATTTTCTCTATTGTTTTCAATGGAAGTTTGCTCAAAAGCTCCATGCAACCAGGTAGTCTGCAGGAGAAGAGTAAATAAATAAAAGAAAGTCAATACTTTAGTGATCAGTCACTTGACTGTATGATTACAAACAATTTTAAAAGTTTTAAGCTTACAGCACCACTCTTTTTTATAGTTTACCTACTGTTACAGTGCTTTCTGTCTGTAAATAGTGAAACAATAGCTACCTAGCACTGCTGACTGACGTTTAATGTTGCTCAACAACATTAAGACACAGCCAACCGAACATAGCCTGAATACCAAAGAAAAAAAGGCCATACAGTGCACCTTGGGGTTTTTTTTCCATCTTGAGTAAAACCCACTGAACAGTTGCTGTTTTAAACATTTATTCAAAAAATATATCAAATTCATGTTAAGAATTCATGTTACACATTTATTCAAAGAACAACATGAAACAGCAACTGCCCAGTAGTTTCTATTTTAATTTTAAGCTTTTTCTCCAAAATACTGGAAAATGCAATAAAACAATGGACCGTGGAAATCAACCTATATATGCTGCTTATAGAGGTTATGTTGAAAAACACTGAAGTATTCCTTTGTCTCGTAAACCACTCTTCTTCCCTCATCAACCCAACAGGTGTAAGCCATCATTTTACCCCTTGCCATACACAATTGTAGTACACTAGATCTTTCCAGCACACTCCTCTGTTTATTGCCTGGTTCCGCCCTCATTTGGTCTTACTCCTTTCCCTTTCACGGTCAGCCACGTCGATAGCAGCCATGTTGTGAGAGGCAGTGATGAGGTGGAGGACGCTGATGCCCGACTTCAGCAAACACACCACACCGCAGACTCCCAACAGGCACAGTAGCCACACTATAAATATATACACAAGGATTTACAGAGGTGTAAGCAACTTTACAATGATATATCACTGTTACAAACATCAAACACAGTCAAAGTATCTTCACACAGCTTACTTTTCAGGGTAATGCAGAAAACTTCTTAGCTTTCAGTGGATGTTAACACACACACACTCACACTCACAAAAGTATTTAGTCAGCGACCAATTGTACAAGTTCTCCCACTTAAAAAAGATGATAGAGGCCTGTAATTTTCATCATAGCTCAAATATGAGAGACAAAATGAGGGGAAAAAAATCGCATTTTCTAATTTTTAAAGAATTTTTTTAAAGATTTCTGGCTCTCACAGACCTGTAACAGCTTCTTTAAGAAGCTCTTCTATCCTCCACTCGTCACCTGTATTAACGGCACCTGTTTGAACTCGGTATAAGTATAAAAGACACCTGTCCACGACCTCAAACAGTCACACTACTCCACTATGGCCAAGACCAAAGAGCTGTTAAAGGACACCAGAAATAAAACTGTAGATCTGCACCAGGCTGGGAAGACTGAATCTGCAATAGGTAAGCAGCTTGGTGTGAAGAAATCAACTGTGGGGGCAATTATTAGAAAATGGAAAACATATAAGACCACTGATAATCTCCCTCGATCTGGGGCTCCATGCAAGATCTCACCGTGGGGTCAAAATGATCACAAGAACGGTGAGCAAAAATCCCAGAACCACAGGGTGTGTGGTTACCTAGTGAATGACCTGCAGAGAGCTTTTCTGCAAAGGGACCAGGACGACTGCTCAATGTAAATGAAAGAATGAATGGGGCCATGTATCATCAGATTTTGAGTGAAAACCTCCTTCCATCAGCAAGGGCATTGAAGATGATGGGCTGGCTGGCTCTTTAAGCATGACAATTATCACAAACACACCACCCGGGTAACAAAGGAGAGGCTTCGTAAGAAGCATTTCAAGGTCCTGGAGTGGCCTAGCCAGTCTCCAGATTTCAAACCATAGAAAATCTTTAAAAGGGAGTTGGAAGTCTGTGTTGCGCAGTGAAAGCCCCAAAACATCACTGCTCTAGAGGAGATCTGCATGGAGAAATGGGCCAAAATACCAGCAACAGTGTGCAGAACAGACTTACAGAAAACGTTTGACCTCTGGCACTGCCAACACAGGGTATATAACAAAGCATTGAGATGACCTTTGGTTATTGACCAAATACTTATTTTTTTCCACGATAATTTGCAAATATATTCTTTAAAAATCAGACAGTGTGATTTTTTTTTCATTCGTCTCTCATAGTTGAGGTAAAGCTATGATGAAAAATACAGGCATCACTCATCTTTTTAAGTGGGAGAACTTACACAGTGGGGCAAAAGAGTATTGAGTCAGCTACCAATCAATCAAACACACACACACACACACACACACACACACACACACACACACACACACACACACACACACACACACAC
>JBBIGC010000029.1:7516162-7530505 GCA_037576955.1 Lepidarchus adonis
CCCCCCCCCCCCCCCCCCCCCCCCCCCCCCCCCCCCCCCCCCCCCCTCTTACCCGAAAGTTTTAAAACAATTATTTTCTGTGGCTTATAGAATGGGGCAACCTATAATCAGAAAAACTTTATTGTCCCCAAGGAAATTGCTTATGTAGGGTAATGTAGGGTAACCAATCATTGGGGAAATACAGTAGTATTTGGTAGGACTTCTGGTCTAGCATTTGGTTTTCCTAAAATGTTTGCCCTTTTGACTTCTTGGACTGGCACACAGGTAGCGTTTTGGATTTCTCAGGCACTGTGTAAAAACCAGAAGTCACAATATTGGATAAATAGCTACACTATTGCTAAATAGCTATCACATTGCTTGAATGCACACAAAAATGTTTCTAACTCACCTGTGCAGGTGTAGCCAGTGGCTGGCCACATCCAGACACATGCTCAGCTGAAAGAAGAAGGTGAAGGATGGGTAGAGCAGAGCCAAGTTCACCAGCAAACACATAGTGGCACAGCGGTCAGTTAACATATCCAGCATGGCTCCAAACTTAGTTCCTGGAAAGTGAAAAAGAAAAATGATTTTACAGCACAAATAATAATATAGCATAAGAAAACAAGCAACAGGAAAGAAATACCTTGATTAAGGGCTCGAGCTGCATGTCCATCAAAAGCATCCAGCAATGCGCTCAGTAGGTAACAGAACACTGCTGGTGCTGGGCAACATGGCATCAAATAGAAGGACAGTAAAGCCAGAATAATTCGGGCATAGCCTGAGAAGAAAACATTGTGTCAGGTTATTGTAGCTTTTAACCCAAAGTTTCTTGATATTCAAAATTCTAAATTTTACTCTGAAAACTCTGCTGGAACAAAATCTCCATTTCTGTTATGTTTGACATTTTTATAGAATTTAAAAACACCAGCTAATGTTAAAATTGTGTCAATTTAATGACAAATGGACCAGCAGAGTTTTGGTAAGTCCTAAATCACTTATAAACAGCACATTTTACATTAAGGGTCATTATAATTTAAGATGGGCTTTTCTTGTAACGGTTTTTGTCTAACAGCAAAGTTCAGTTCTTGTTAGTGAGAATTTATGCCTTAACCCTAGTTTGTTTTAACAAAATGGTAAATAATTTTATTAGGCATAATCTGTGTAATATGAGGCATAATACAATTCTTACCTTCTAGTTTTAATTTTACATCTAGTAAGTAATCAGGTAGAAAATGTAACTTGAATTTGAACAAGTCAAAATGTAAATTCTAAATATGACATTTGAATTAGCATGAAATTAGAAAAAAATATTTATTGTGTGCATGTTTCAGCTTTAAATGACAAAAAAGTTACATGAGTGAACATTATCATAGTTTCCCTTGTACAGAATATTGAAGTGTGTTTCTTCGCAGGGTGAGATCAAAATTTGTGGATAAAAATAAGACTAGGGGCTCTGTAGCTGATCCAGTAAATGAGCCACCCCCCTGGTTAAAAACAGGGGAACCTTCGCACCTGTCAAACACCCTGCTCACATCAGATAGTTCTCTCACCTTACAGGTTCAGACAAGCGTTCATTCAAAAACTCTCCTCACAAACACACACTACTCTAAACTGGATTAATCTAGAGTGAACTACTACACAGGCGACACTTACCGATCAAATTGGGTACGAACAGAAAGATGTTTTCTTCGGCCATTATAATAAAGGCCGCGGCGTTTGTTCAGGCCGATTTGTTGAGTTGAGCAAGTCGGTTGGTGCTGTTTCTCCTGTGCTGCCTGTAGCTCTGAGCGCTGGCAGGAAGTGAACGGGGGCGTAATGAGCGACGTCAGATTTCCGGTTCCGCACTTAACCCATTAGGGCTCAAGCAAAAGGCGCTTTTCACATCAAAACATGGGATGAAAAATGAGTTTTTACAAAATGTAAACATTATTTTAAAAAAAAGATGTTATCTGAAGTTGTGTGATAATAATAATCTTAATAATATAGATTTTACTGAATGATCAGGGAAAAAATCCCCATAACTTAAGTGATTTAGTAGAAGCATTTCTTTCACGTCATCATTGCCTCTTTTAGAGCAAAAATGCACTTAATCATTTTTATTTTCTTATAAAAAATATTTTATCATAATTTATTGACCAATTCAAGATTTGTTATAAGTATATTATATAATTATATATTAATACTAATATATAAGTATTAGTAAATAAAAAGTTGCATGTTACATCAACATAAAGCATATTTTTATGCAGTAAACATTAAAGGTTTATTTAATTTTTAAGCTATAGACAGTTCATTTGATTCTCTGTGTATAATTAGTGTTATTGGGCATAATACATCTTTATAAATTATGATGCAGCCTCTATAGTCAATTTCCCTTTTGTCAGTCTTACATTTACACATACTGGAAATCCATCATGTGGTGGTATGGGGTAGTCTGGCTGTGACCAAATCTCTTGACGTTCCTTGAATGTGTCTGACTTTTTCTTAACTAACGTGTTGTTACACTATGTGGATGCAGCCATGGACTTGAATGGACCTTACACTGAACTTGTACTGGGAACAGGGAAGACAAAAACCAATGATTCAGACACTTGCATGCAAACACGTTCATCTAGTTCATGTCAATAAATGTAATAATTCAGTTCATGTGTGGAAGGGGCTTTACAGAGGTAATACAGCCTGTAATGTGCAGTAAGCGTCCTTGATTCTATTGTAACCCCATAAGCCCTGTCCAGTATGTTGCTACTTCAACATGACCTTATGACTCCTCCGTTGTCCAATCTTAATTAGGTGAAAGCCAGGCTCCAGAAACGGCAAAAAAGTTTAATTAAACGACTTTAAATGAGTATACATAACTCATTGCTGTCAGAACTAAACCTTATATATCTGAATCATGTTTTTACATATTTTGATGAATACAGGTGTCCTTTACAATGTGTTAAAATCTCATGATAATTGTACATTTACAGAGTCACTACCTCTATTACAGGTTAAGTAATTCTCCCCTCTCCTTTAGGATTCTAGAAATTTAAATTGTGATTGTGTCAAGTGACAATAAGCCACATATGAGAAATGCATGAATGTACAGAAATAATGACTCATATTGAATTTTTATCCTTTTTAATAACTTGTTAATGGTTTCTGTACAAGTTCTAGAACCCATTTCCATTTTCCTGCTCTTGTTAAACCTGAACAAAAGTTTGGCCTTTTCATGTATATTCACTTCCTCTGACCAGTCTCACCTGCCAACTCTCTTACACACTTTTACATGCCTTAATGTCACAGTTCACCATGCATGCACACAACCTTTGGCCTGAACCATCCCTGTTCCTCCAATAAGACAAAACAGGGACAGAGGTACCACATGCTCTTAAGATCAGACCAAACTGTCAATCCCAGGCACGGAACCGTTTCCCACCCCCCTCACAACAGACGGCATTAAGAATCCAGCACGTTTTGCTGTAAACACATGGAGTGAAGTGGGCCAAAGCTACAGTGGCCGAGGTTTAGAGTGGTTCTCCTCCTCTGTCTGCAAAAGGTAAACAAACAAAGAAAAAAGGTGTTTAAAAAAAAAAGGTAATGATAAAACACTGATTAACTGCAGGGAATGTGCAGAGTGGGTGGGTGGGAACAGAAGAAAGAATTTAATGTTGACAACAACAACAAAAAGAGTGGTCAGGCAGACACAGGAGTGTGAGGTACTGCAAGTTATTTCTAGTGGGGAAATGAGAGAAGAAATAAGTAAATAAAATTGGAAGGATGGTAGGGGAGAAAGAGGAAGGGAAGATGGGAGAGAAAATATAAGAAGAGATAATGCTGGTGCTTGTGAAGAGCTGGCAGTGTGGAGGTTCAAAGACTGCTTAAGATGCTTGTGAGAATCTTTGTATTTTATGATAAACATTAATATTGCCACCATTGAGGTTACTGAGACAATTTGGTTGTCAGTGTAAACAGCTCATGTTGACTTTAGTCTGCTAAAAATTAAAAAAAAAAAAAAAGACAATATACAGGCAGGAAATGATATGACAAAGCATGCTGGATCAGAGGGAGTGTTTTGGACAATGTACAATTGGCTAAAAATGACCTATACAGCTAAAATTCTCTTAAAATGTCCTGTACAAGTTTAATACTGGCTCTAAAATACTACAATCCCAACAACAGACTCCTACCCTGAGACGTAACAAGGAATGTTGGGATAGGTAGTCTTTCTCCCTTGCCCCTCCCCCCACCCCCTAAAATGAGACTTGTCACAAGTTCTCAATCACAGTAACATTTCTTGCATTCTCCACCTAGTGGTCAACATTGGCAAAAAAGAACAATAAAAACAAAAGTTTTTTTTTTTAAAGAAAGAAAAACAAAAAATAATGTAGTAATAAAAAGAATGACAGAATTAGTTAAGAATTAATTACAACATAAATTACAACTGCAGTAGTTGAAGTAATTTTTTTCCATTTCTTACTTTCCAATTACTATAATTCCCATAGCAAAATTATCATATCCTATACAAGTTGTGTTAGTGCTTTTATGTACACACACATTATATAAGTACAATATAGATCAAAAGTGTTTAACAGTGAACAATCTTAAACCTAGCTGTCAAACTTTTGACAGGTATAATACACATATATACTCACTTATATATAAATGTGCTGTGTGTACGGTTTGTATACAAATGGCCTTTGTACAGGGCTTGATGCACTGAACTGTAATCAGCTCTCCTATGGACATGTACATCGCATATTCATATGCCACTGTAGACAGAGTCAAGGAGACGTTTTTACCTCTGCAATAGAAACAATGATTTTTGAATGGCTTTTCCATGTCATGTAGGAAGAAGACACCAGTTCTGTGATCTACACCATTTATCCTAGTAATACCACACAAAAAGGGCACTGCTCAGCCAAAACATTGCATGGCAACTTGGCAGAATGTCCATATAAGGACAGAGGGTGGAGTTGCTTCAGATCAGTCCAGGCTCTAGACAGCAGTGTGCAAAATAAGTGTGCTATTTCCAAAAAAAAAAAAAAAAATCTCCTTGTCCATAAAACAAATGGGCATTTTGATGACCATTTTAATTAGTATAAGTTTTAGTATTATATACATAACTACATGGTGTTAGTTTTAAGCACCCTCTTGTGTTTCAGTTTAGATTAATTTCTTAAACCAATTTAAAAACTTGCTACGAACTCTGATGCACCTTGCTATTGCCTCTCTCTCTCTCGCTCTCTCTTAGTAGTAAAGCTCACATTGGCAGTTCACCTATCATATCCTGGGCCTTAAAGTACCAATCAGGAAGTCCTGGAATGACGTCATGCCAGCACAGGAAAGAAGTTTGGAGCAGACTGGTAGTGTAGTGTTATTATTCTTATTTGAAATTGTCTATTGATGCAGTACCAAAACCCAGCATGACCACCACAGCAATTTCTGATTGGATCTTTAATTGCTGATGGGGGCTAGCAGTAGATCACTTACTGAGTATTCTGATTTTGAGTATGGCAATCTAACACGATCTATGGATCTTGACTATCACAAATGTAGTGTTTGTAATGTAATACTAGCACTTCACAGCAAGAAATTCAAGCACTGCTCTTTTTAGAGGTAGCCTGTTGAATTTTCGCCCAAAACGACACAAAAAGCCCCCAACAGAACCACTTAATTACCATTCTACCCTACAGTATTGGCACCATTCAATTTCTTATTCTACCTTCAATATACCTTTCATATCTTATAATGCGACATCTCTGTTTTTAGGTCTTCCCAGACCCACCCCCCACCCCCTTGGTAACCCTGAGATTAAATCTACCTTAAAATTAAAGGTGATAACTGCTGTTCACTGTCTAAATACTGATCAGAGAAAAAGCCACAGTCTGGGCTATGGCCAATCCCACCTGATTTACTATTAAAGGGGTGGAATGAAGATCTTTCAAATCCACACTAAATAACAGCAAACAAAAGCTTCAAAATACCAAAGAGCCAAGCCAAAGCTAGGAGTTCCCCTGTGAACTTCTGCAAAAGATAACTGCTTTCTTGGTGGATTTAGGAGTAGGAAAGGTGAGATCCATTGGAGATGTGAGAGGTAACTGAGGTACTGCGGCTCAGACCTCCATCACCCGGTCCTCCAGGACCTCCACCTGATGCTGTCCTCCTCAGAGGCCCCGGGCTGTTCCTCAGGGCCATCAGGCTGGGGCCCCTTACCACTAGGCCCTCACCCCTCCCTCCGTAGCCACCCTGAGATGACGAAGAAGAGGACGAAGAAGGGGGAGAGGAAGAAGACAGAGAAATGGGTGGAGGTGGTGGAGGAGGAGGAAGCAGGGCAAGAGACTGGGAAGAAGAATGGGCAGAGAAGTGATGGTGGTGCGAGTGGCCATGGGAGTAGGACGAAGAAGAAGAGGAAGAATGGTGGCTCCCTGGTCCTCCACTACCCGCCCACTCTCTCTCTCGCTCCCTCTCTCGTTCACGGCTCTCACGGTACAGGTGTGGTGTGCTCTGATGGTGGTATTGCTGTGGCAGGTAATGGAGACGATGGTGAGATGAGGACGATGAAGAGGAGGATGAAGAGGCTGATGAAAGTGAACTCGGTATGCCGCGAGATCCCAGTCCATCAAAATCTCTTTCGCTGTCCCTCTCGCGCTCCCTCTCTCGTCCGGGCTCAATTCGGCCAAATCCAGCTGTGCTGTTCTGGCTCCTCCAAGAGGGGGGGGCTGCTGAGTTTTGGATGCCATGGCTCCAGTGACTTCCTGAGCGAGGCACAGGACGAGAGGGCCAGCCACCAGGCCCTGAGGAGGGTGGATTAGGATAGCCTTGACTGTATGCCTCTGCAGGGATGCCGGTCAGAGCCATGTTGCTGAAACCCAGTCGCATGCTCTCAGAATCAAAAGCCTCAATCTCTCTGGCCTGTCGTTCCAATAATGTCCGAATGCGCTCTGAACGTTCGTTCTGAAGAGAAAGCATCTCTTCCTCAATCTAGAGAAAGAGAGAAGTATAAGCCCATATATGAAAAACAGCTTTGCCACATCTCTAAAAACCTTCATATCTAACCCAGTCTTTCTTTTTCTTCCATAAATATGACTTGCACATTGACGGAACAATAAATCTCTAGGTTATTTCTAAAAGTATTTCATGGCCAAAAGAAAATGTAACCATATATATCATACCAATCATATTCTAAACATTTTAAAAATGTATATATTGAAAAACATCAGAATCGTCATCAGGTTTTGACATTCAAATATCAATGTTGTTCAATCAACAAATTCAAAAACCTCAGTAACTTTACAATAGTCTAGAAAGTGAACAATAAAGGAGTCGGTTTCCATGTACATCTTACCCTCTGTTCAAGCAATGCTCTACGGATGGACACTCTCTGCTCCAAGTCTTTGACCTCCCTCTCATGCTGTGTGTCTGTGTGCATTTTGATCTTGCTCTGGTAAGCATTAAGCAGCTCCAGCTCTTGCTGCAACTGCATCCGTAGCACCTGGTACTCTGCCTCCTGTGTCTCATCCAATCGCAGCTAAGAGTGTGACAAAGAAGCGGTATGTTAGCAAAGAATAAGCTAAAAAATAGGCCCACAATGGATTTAGAGAGTTTGAAATGTATAGTTACCTAATCTGATATGCTGTTAAAGAATGCTGTACAGTTTTATATTAAGTAGTTTATATGTGACAGGTTATGTTGCTAATGCTAATGTAGTAATATAGAATGTTAAGAGTGTATGCTCTAATACATGTCTTGGTTATGTGGTGCACTGCATGCAAATACATCACCAACCACATCTGTGGGTGTCTTATGTAGTGTCTGCATTAGAAGGCGGAATCTCCTTGCCTTACTCACAGCCTGTGTGGACAGCATGTCATTGATGGAGTGGTCATACTGCTCGGCCAAGATGGCCAGTTTACGAGTCTGTTCCTCCTTCAGCCTCTTTAGTACAGTTTTGTGATCCGACTTTGGTGTGGTCTCCAGCAGGTGGTTCCGCAGGGCTTTGTACTGCCGTGTCTGGATCTTACAAGTGTCCTGGAACTGTCGCTTTATCTGTAGCTCCTTAGTCTGAGGCACAGACCACAAGTGGACAAAAAAAACAGTTTGCATCAACACACTCCCTTTGCAGCCAACACTCTGTCTAGTTTGACGAGACCATAGGACAATACAGAAACACACAGCTAACCTTCAGGCTCTTGGGCTGCTGGCGGACCTCCATGCTGTGCTTCTGCCGCAGCTCCTGCTCCCGTCGCTTATTGTAGTCCATCTGGTTGGCAAGTTCACTCTGATGCTGTGTGCGAATAAGGTCAGCACGTGTGCGCTGCACTAGGCCAAGCTGCCGGAACTCCAGCTCCTGTGTGGACTCATGATGACGCAACAGCATAGCACACTCTAGATCCTTCTGTGTCTGACGCTTGTTCAGCTCCTGAAAGATGATACAAGTTGCAAAAGTTTCGCACATATACATTTTCTTTACTCACTGAACAATTTCATATAGGAGAATCATAAAAGGAATGCAACATTAAACAGGGCATACATCATTCAAGTGAGCTCTGCAAAATTTTCAAATTCCTGACTACTTGGTTGCCAAATATTTTATTTGAAACTGATGACCAACAAAAATCATAAACACTGCGATTATTGCATTCTATCTGTGAAAACATATGAAACATTCAACTGTTCCCCTCAAGCAACAAACTATCAACAAGCAAAATAAATAATCCATGAGACTCCCAATGTGTGCTCTACACATGTTCTGACAAATTATCCTGGAAGATACAGCTAACATTAATAATTAGACAATTCAATAGAAATAATAAAATAATATATATAATATAAATAATAAATACAGATCCTTATCTTCAGACATTAAACAAAAGTCATTTTACAAAGCCAATATGGCATGCATTCAAGACAATTTCGCCTAAGACTCACAATAAAGCATAATTAGGCTTGAGCAAATCTTCAAATGCAAAAGTTGTTTGTTACTAATAATGACCATTTAATGCTGGTGTATGTATAGGCACACAGATCAGACCTAACCTCTCGGAGCAAGTCCTGCTCCAGGTTGTGTCGTGCTAAAAGCATCTTCCTCTTATACTGACGACACTGCAGCTCATAATACTGCCTCTGGCGCCGCAGTAAGCCAGCCTCCTCTTCTGCCTGGATCTGCTGGAGACACTCCTTCTGCCTCACCAGCCACTCCTGCTTCTCCCGTTTAGGAGTGGACTGGTTCTCATTGAGCTCCTGTGCATAGGCCAGAGTGGAGTATTGCAGTGAATTATAATAACATTATTTTTAACAATTAAAATAGTCATTTAAAGGGAGGGACACTTCTTTATAGTCCTTCAGAAATGTGTGTGTGTGTGTGTGTGTGTGTGTGTGTGTGTGTGTGTGCATGTACCTCTTTGAGCTGATCCTTGCGTTGCCTGTACTGCCGTTTCTGAGACTCCAGGAGGCCAGTGAGCTCTTTTTTTTGCTGGCCAAGAATGTGTTGCTGGAACTTTTTCTCCTCAGTTAGTGCTGCTTTAGTCTGTAAATGAACACAATAATCATCAATAGAGATAACACACACACAAAGACACAAACATCACAAAGTCTTACTTAAATACACACTTGAGCTCACTCAATGTTTCAGTGCACAGGTTGTGTTGAAGTCAAAAATGTCTAATTTGCATAATTCCTTCAATATTGTTTCTGTGCTCTTAAAAGTTTTGGTTATGCAAGTAATCTGTGTAACTATTGCATTTTCTCTTTTATAATCCCTTGTCCAAAAATGCAAAAATTGGCCCCCAATATCAAAATCTACCTGTGATCGCTACCCACCTCTTTCTCCAAGATTGCCTGATGTTTTTTGGACAGCTTGTCAGCCTCACTGCCGAAGCTGTTCCTTTGGCTTTCCAGCTCTTTGTCGAGTCGCAGCTGGTGCTCATCCATCTCGGTCTTTAACTTGTTTTCTAGTGCCAGCAGCTGCTTCTGGTGCTGCCGCCGCATACGCTTGTAGCCAGTCATCTGCTCACGAAGTGCTGAGCCTTGCTCATGTTCTTGGATCTGTCGTGTCACCTAGGAGATGGAACAGACGCAAGAGCTTTCAAATCATTCAAAAGCACAGCACAAAATTGCCAAGAAACAATAGTGGATATGGTTCATTGTTCGCTCACTGCGTGATTATGGTTACTTGTGGGAGCAATATTGTGAAATACTAAGCAGTTTTGTGAAACTGATAAACAATGATCATAAAATGGATTTAAAAAAAGATAACACCCTAGAGAAAATGCAGCAATTAAAGTAAAACTGGCAGCATTAAAGCATTAAAGGATTCAAGATGGTTTAGAAATTAAGGTTATTATTAAATTAGATTTTGCTGTAAGTATAATCAGAATTCAAAAAGTCAAAAATTCAAATTTAACATATCATCATGCAATGCAGCTGTGTTCTCAGTTAACAAAATGATGTGGCTGCTTACCAGTGAAGCTGTACGGATGGTAGCAAAGTGATCACGGTTGCGATAGTGTGCTCTTCGGCGCGCTCCTGAGGCTGCCTGTTGTTGCTGCTGTTGCTGGGAGTCCATCTCGGGTTGGTAGGGGTCATCATAGATATTATCAGGACCCTAATACACACACACACGAAAATAAACATACAACTTGTAGTTTGCTGAACTTTCAGTATATGCTATCAGAAAGTGAATGGTGGCCAGCAGAAGACTTCAAACTACCAGAGTTCACAGCACACTGTAACCCTTCCGCATGAGGTTTTTGTAAACGGTCATGACAGACTGCAGGACAGATTTCCTTCCATGTTATTTACCCCGTTACTATAGCTCGCTAACCCCGCCTCTTGTCAAATTTAGGGCCTCGACCAATAGGAGCGAGCGAACAAGTTTTGACAGTAACAATTTTTTTAGCTCATGAACCAGCACTGTACATGAAAATTCTAAAACTTCCCTGTGTGACTGCAGAACCACAAGAGCAGTTTCAGGTCAGTATTTGTTACATTTTTGCATCGTTTTACTTTAGTTTTTATATTTATTTATATTTATATGTGTGTGTGGGTGTGTGTAATTGAATTGCCAATAGTTTGATTTGTGTAAAGAACCTTTTATAGGGGTCAATGTTTAATATTTCCCACATGACTGCTTTTAACAGCATGTTCACCAGCCTGAGTTGATTACTAATAGTAACTATTAGTAACTAATAGAAGTGTAAATAACAAGGTTCATCAAGATTAGATTCTACACCAATTATTTTAGCTAACAATTTGATACCTTAAAATGTTCAATACAGGGGTCTGCATTCAGTATGAAATATGATGAAATCAACTCACATATGCAAATAAGTTAAATTTTTAACTGTATTATTAAAAAGTCAAATACAATGGCATAGTCATAAACAGAATTTCAGTAAAAGTACCCAGAGTAAAATTAATTGTGGAATGACACACATTGATTCTTCTATCTTAGATCAATGTATCAGATCATGCAGTTTTATAGGATAAATTGATAAAGACAAGTCATTGTTAGACCTCTAGCAACTAATCACATGATAAGCAGATATGAATATTTAGTTGTAGAAAGATTAGGAACATTTATTATCCCATTAGACCCTTGCTTTAAACATGGAACAACATCACCGATTAAAGAAATAAAAAGTGAACAAGTTCGTTGTCAAGCCTGCATTCAATTTGTCTGTCTCATACTTCCACTAAACTTCTCCACAAAACATGCATGTGTCTACTCACAGAAGGCCGGTGTATGATTGAACTGTTGGAGGTGACCGTGTGCTCTCCTTCGCCCATCATGGCCATTTCAGCACTATCATCTGAACCATCAGCCAGGCTGTTGACTGACGAGCTCTGAGAGCTAGCGCTGATTGACATGGAGGGCACAGAGTGAGAGCTCTCCATGCTGTTTACTGTGCCTGTACGCAACAGGTACTGCTCCACATCCTACACACACACACACACACACACACACACACACACACATATATATATACACACAAGTGAGCAAACTGAGCAGGATGAAGAAAAAGAGAAAATTGCATTACATGAAAACAATTATCTGACTTAAACAGAACAAAACAAGAACTAACAGCACGGGGAAAAGCTGTTAGACCAAGGGTAGAAAAGCAAAAAAAGAAAGCAAAAAAGAAAAGGGGGAGAAAACAATAATAATAAAGTCATGCCTCTTCCTCCTCAGCTCCATCTTGAGTGGGTCCATTGTGCGTTTCCTGGAAAAGAATTTTCTTCATCTTCCTGTATTGTAGGTTGTCCAACTCCCTTACTGCATCTTTAGTACGTGCAATCAGGTCCATTACCACAGACAGGGGGCGCTCTCGACACAGGAACCGATGCTGCAAGCAAAGACCAAGAAAAGACAAACTCGTTTCACATTCCATACTTACATAAACAAAAGAGAGTAGAGGAGGTGTTTATGTAACCATTCATCTGAAGTCAGGCATGATGAGTATCAATCAGCATTTTGCAAACAGCCTATTTAGGCGCATGTGTTAATTAAATGCTGCATAGGTATGAGTATGTCCACGTTATAGACATTTAGAATAAAAGCAAAGAGTGTGGACAAAGGGTGTCATACATTGAGCAGCACGTCAGAGGTAGGCCTGTCCTGAGGAATCTTCTGTAGGCAGGAGTCCACAAAGTTACGGAAATAATCTGACCTGAAAATACAAAGAAAGGTCATCAAGACTGCAAGAGTTAAGGGCCTGTACATGAACAAACCATCATAAGGTAAAACGGTATATGATTAAAGATACTGAGGAATGTGTTGACTTCATTCAAAACCGGTTTTATTGGGCTGATATAATCAAACTTGCACAGTACTCTATGAGATGAACCCATTCACCATGCTGCTGTTAATCAAAATGTTTCACATCTGACCTGTCCAGCTGCATGTTAATAATAGAAATTTTAAACAAATAAAATGTAGGGTTTTTTTTTTTTATTTTATTTTACTTTTATTACTACGACTAAAAAGTTTAACAATTTCTTCTCCTGAAGACACCCAAATAGTAAAATGCTCAGTAAACGTCATCTTTCCTTTTATGCCGATTACAACTACTCCCTGAAGACACACACTTTAAGTGATGTCAGAAGGAGCCTATGTCACCCTTTACAATGCAGGAGCCTAAACACATGCATCCTTAATCTTCATATTTATAATCATCATCATTTTTTTTTTAAAATCTCTTGCAGTAGCTAAAATTGAATGTAATTAGGGACAAAAGAACTATTAAACAAAATGACTTTTTCCACATGCTGGTAACTCTTGCATTCAATCTTTAATAAAAACTTCAAATCTAAATTAAAGGGATGAATTCAAATTAGTGTTAACTCGGTCATAACAACACAAATAAGATTAGAGATATTAGCACAAACATTTAAGCAAAAGAGATGTGCTGGGAGCTTACCAGTGATTTGATGCCAGGACGGGACTTTCGTTCTGAGCAATGTGATATAAGGCACTCATAGCATTCATATTAAACAAAGGAGGCTTCCGCTCCGCTAGAGACATAGAGAGAGTGAGAGAGCAAGAGAGAGTGAAGCACAGAAAGAGCAGGGGAGACAGTGAGAAAGAAAAAAGCGAGAGCAGAATAAAAAGTAACAAGAGGCAAAAACAAACAACAGCAGTGAACAGAAATGATGTCAAAAAGAAAAGTGGGGGAAAAAAATGTGAAGAACAGAAATACAGACAGACATGGAGAGAGAGAGAGAGAGAGAGAGAGAGAGAGAGAATGTTAGCTTGTAACCAAAGCAGCTTATAAACTAAACCCCAAATCCCTCTTCTAACAGGCCTCACAGACACAACAAACCCCCCCAAACACACACAACCACACTGGCCTAAACATCAATGGTGACCTGCAATCGCACTTTGAGTCAGGGGCTGATGGTCAAAGGTCAACCACATGTCAATATGGTAGCACTCACCTAACTCTATGCAGGTAATACCCAGGGACCAGACATCTACTTTCCCATCGTACTGACCCTCATCCATTGCCAGAATAACTTCTGGGGCCATCCTGAACATCAGAAATCACAGGTTTTGTTTTCATGAATTAAAGTGTGCTTTTTAAAGTTCACTTTAATTTTATTAGGAGCGCCACACTTGCATTAAACAGACTGAAAAGATATTCTTACATTAGCTTCAAGCACTCTGATATGATGCAGAACTCAATGACAAGCTGCCCAGTCCCTAAGGTACCAACTTTACCCAAAATAAAGTATTTTCACCACCTAGCTCCATATTTGGTGCCTTTGGTCTACACTACACAGTGGCAAAACAACTCTTATCTACATTATGGAAAATGACCTGATTATGCCTGTGTGTTCTTTAGCAAATGCTAATCTTTTGCTAAAGGCAATTTATATATTTAT
>JBBIGC010000029.1:7545357-7571057 GCA_037576955.1 Lepidarchus adonis
GTTACTGCCTTTTAATATTTCAAGTTATCCGAAGTACTAATAGTACATGAATCCAAATTCGAAGATGTTTGAAGGGGATAACCTGGCTGCCCTGTTGACAGTACTTTAAAAAAAACCTCTTTGTGTTCATGGTGTAGTTTTTTTTTGTTATTGTTTAGCTCAATAATACAAAATCCAGATTTAATAAATGTGAAACTGGATGCTGAAATTGTACAGTGTAATAGAGATTTTTAAAACTGAAATTTCAAATTTTCACTTTGCTTTGTATGTTTGTCTAAATGATTTTTACAGAACTCAGTAGAAGTTACCAGAATTTAGAACAGATTAACTTACATTTAGAAGCTATTACATTTAGAAGCTATTTATTCATTTTTATTTTCTTTTATTAGATGTTTACTTAATATTGAGGCTTTATTTTTGGTGTTGTGTACTTTACAAAAATGTTCCTTCTGATTAAATCTTGATAAACATCTGTCAGTGGTGTGCACCAACCTTTACTAAATATAAAATATCCAGTATCATCTGACTAATCATGATGATCTGTTCTTAGTGTGCATATAACATCACTTCATGCTTGGGGCATTTGAGATATTATAGAGAATTTTGACAACAGCATTTTCCCTCTTATTTGTTCACAGCTTATGCCATTTATTCTGGATAGAAATCTGACGAATCAGCTTTGTGATCCTGGTTGGACATGCCCAGACTGGTTTCTCAGGAATGTTCAGTTAGGATGTGTAGATTCAGGGGAAAATTTGCGGTTTCTGCATTTTAATTTACTTGTGTGGTGTTTGTAGTAATAACACCATTTTATTTGTCTAAATATAACAAAATGGATAAGTTCAAGCAAAGATGGGTATAAAGAAGAAATGCAATTATTTATCATTCATTATTGATTTTCATTCTCCCCTCTTTCTTTTTTAGGCTCACACTCACAGTCTGGTAAGTTCTTTAAAATGGTGAATTCCTCTAAATACTATCAACATACTTGAGAAAATGAGCATTATATGTATTTTATTAATGGCATTCTCTTACACAATGGTTTAGTAAATGCTGCTCCTCAGTTGGTATGTGTTTTTTACGTGTCTCCTCGTTTTCTATCAGCTTGTGGTCAAGCTCCCTACAATACCAAGATTGTAGGTGGGGATACTGCCACTGCAGGTGCATGGCCGTGGCAGGTCAGCATTCAGTATTCTGGAAGTCATTTTTGTGGTGGAAGCCTGATCAACAACAACTGGATAATGTCAGCTGCTCACTGTTTTGCAGGGTATGGCAGTATTTAATGAACCAGTCTGAAAACACATCCTTAAAACAGGTTCTCAAGACTTTTGTAAATGTGTTAAAGATGTTCCATAATGTCACAGAATGTCAAAAGTCTAGAAAGAAACCTTCAATTGGTTTATAACCCTGGCATCATCCTTGCACATGTTTCAGACCTGATCAATGAGAGAACCAAAAAACATATTCTGACATTCCGCAAGTGTTTTCTCCAAATTTTCTGTTGCTTTATAAAAGTTGGTGGTGACAAACTGCCCAATAAACAGGAAGTTAAAATACACTTGTCAAATGTTTTGAAACCATAAACTTGTATGAATTTATAGTATATTGAGATTCTTTAAACTGGAAACGAAGATGGTTCTTTAAAGAATCGTAAATGTTTATGTAGGGTGCTAAAAAGTGGTTCTACAATGGCATGGCTCCAAAGAACATTTTGGCCATTTATAAATGTAATATCTGTGAAATGTAGTTTGATGTTTTGATCTTTCCTTTCAGTTTAATCACCAATAACGCTGCTGATCTCACGGTCTTTGTGGGACTATCAAGCCTGCAGGATACCAACAATAGCCAGTCTCTGTTAGTTAATCAAATCCTCATTCACCCCAGCTACAACACAGACACCCATGACAATGACATTTCACTTCTTCAGCTTTCCTCTCTGGTAACTTTCACCGATTACATCCAACCAGTATGCCTGGCAGCAAATGGCAGCTCACTGTCTGCTGGCACTTACGTTTGGGTCACTGGTTTTGGAGACATTAGCTCTGGTGGTAAGTGATTTGCTACCAGTCAACTACTCAAAAAATCCTGTTTCTAGAACTGTAAAGAAAAAGGTTTCTGGTGAATTTATCATTTGAATGTGCACACAGTGTAAAGTTAAAATAACGTTGTTGAAATAAACTCAATTTTTTCTAATTACCATGACGATGACACCTTGTTATACACTATTTCAGTGCCATTTACTGGTTGTATCATTTGAACACTGAAGTCAAAATGTGTTCCTAATAATTGTCTATGGACCTCCACAGTGTCCCTACCATCCCCTCAGAACCTACAGGAGGTTGAGGTTCCTATTGTCAGCAACACAGTCTGTGGAAATTCCTATGGAAGTGGTGCCATCACAAGCAACATGTTATGTGCCGGCCTAACTCAGGGCGGAAAGGACTCATGCCAGGTAGGAAACTCCATATTATATGTCTGGTCAAAGTACTTAGTTTTGTTGCTGCTTCTGAATGGCCACTTTAATGGGACTGTATCACACAAACTACACACTTCATGGTCCAAATGTCAATTTCAAAATGAGTTCATTTCCCAGTTCACAATTTTTACATTGGAAAACTATCGGTAAGCGGCAAAATAACAAATTAATTATATTTCTGATGTAATGAACACAACCATTTATGTTTATGTAAAAGTATTTGCTCGCTTTTGGAATTCATCTTTGTTTCTTTTCAACACTTGCTTCTGATCTCCAAATGTAATGAGAAGACAAGCAAATACACTAGCTTTGAAATACATGATTGTGATTTTATTGTAGGACAATAACTCTCCATCCATGTGAAAAAGTAACAGCACACAGCATGCAGTGCCTCAATAAAAAAAATCTATAAGACATGAGTTTTTGAAATATCAGTTAAGAAGTCAATCCATCAAACTGACCACTGTGAGAGCCACCATTTTCAAATGCAGAAAACCTGGAACAGTGGTAAATCTGCCCAGGAGAGGGAGCCTGGTACAACGTGTAAGGAGCTAAAGGCCTCTCACAATTTTAGTTAATGTCGATGTTTGTGATTCCACAATTAGAAATGCACCATGGGAGAGCAATAAGGTGAAAACCACCGCTAAGCAAGAGCAATGAATGTTCTAATGTTTGCCAGACAAAAAAACCTGATAACAAATTTTACATTGCTGTGACAATCATCTCCTTTTAGTCAGTGATTTCACAAGTTAATTTGAAAATTGTGTGGTGTAGGGAGGGCCAGTGTCCAACACAGTTTGGTAGTTCCCTTTTCAACCCACTCATTAAACTGGTCAATTAACAGGTGAGGTTGAAGCAGGTTTATATGAATAGCAAAATCACCAAACTCTGCTGGATACCAGCCGTCCAGGACCAGAACTGCACATCCCTGGTGTATTGTTTACTTGGGTTGTCTTAACTACTTAAATTGTTGGGAGATCATGATCAAGCTTTAAAAAGAATTAAAAATGGAGGAACTTGGGAAGCGAGCAAATACACCACTGTACATGCAGTGAATTCAGAAAGTATAGAATTGTAGCAGTCTGATGCTACAATCATTTAAATACCTACCCCCCCCCCCCTTTCATTATTCTATTCATTTCCCAATAATGAGTCAAAACAGAATTTCATATTTGTATGTTTATTAAAAATAAACTGAAATCTTTGGCCACATCTCCACACAAGATATTTGAAGTGACCATTGGGTTCTTGGTCACCCCTCTCACTAAAGCCCTTCTTCCTTGATTGCTTAGTTTGGTCAGACAATCACCTCCTGGAAGAGCACTGGTTGTCCCAAACGTCTTCCATCTGAGATTAGTGGACTGTGCGCTCAGGAACCTGCACCAGAATTTTTGCAGCCTTCTACAGATCTGTGCAATCTTGTCTCTAAACTCTGCAGGAAGTTCCCTTGACCTGGTGGCTTGGTTTTTGCATAGATATGTATTGTCCACTACAAGGCCTTCTATAGAGTGGTGTGTGGCTTTCCAAATGTAATTTAAAACGGGTGGTCTTCAACCAAGGCGTAGAAACATCTTAGCAGTGATTTAAGAGAAATGGGAATCACATGAACTAAATTTCAAGTGTTGTTGCAAAAGGTATGAATGCTTATGCAAATGTGATTTCAGTTCATTTTTAATAAATGTAAGTGACTATGAGGAACTGGGTGTAAAAATAATTTAAACGAATGCGGCAACAGGCTGCAATAATAAAATTGAACAAAGTGAAGGGGGTCTGAATATTTTCTGAACCCTCTGAATGTAGCAGCTTAAACCTGGGCATTCAAATTGAAATGTTTCAGTCTGGGCTCTTTTTTGAGCAAGCACAGGACAGGGCAGTCAGAACAGAGGTCCTGAAACCATAAGCCTTAAAGACGCACCCTGTAGTTAAAGGTGGCTATTATAAATCTAAAGGATTCAGAGGTAAATGATCATGTGAAAGTAGATTTTAAGCTTCTTTTTTCAAATAATAGAAAGATTTGCAGTTGAGTTTAAAAACTTTTCCGATCTCTCTTGAGCATGATTACAACATGGCATCTATCAGAAAAGCAAATGTCTGACCAAAGGAATCTGTCCATACAGGGTGACTCTGGAGGTCCATTGGTCATCAAGCAGAGCAGTGGGTGGACACAGGCTGGTATTGTGAGTTTTGGTCAAGGTTGTGCCCAACCTGATTTCCCTGGTGTGTACACTAGAGTGTCCCAGTACAACGACTGGATTAATTCTCAAATGAGCAGCAACCCACCTGGATATGTTGGCATCAATGGTGGCTCCAAGCTCTTCTCTCTTTCCCTGTCCCTTTCTTTCTGCACTATCCCCTTCCTGCTCTCTGTGTATATCTTCTGCTGAAAACTGATGCACACAACTGACCACTATGAAAGACTGCTATTTTGTTATACAGAAGGACTAGATTTGTCATAATTCAAAACGATGTATTTAATGTATGTTTTGGAAGGGTATGTGCTTTACTTGTACAATTCTTAATAATTTTAAGGGTGAAATTTCACTTTGGAATACACTATGAATAAAGCTGTATTTAATTAAACGATTTTAAATAAAAACAAACCAAAAACGGAAACTTGTCAATAGGTGGTGATGTTTTTTAACCCAGGTGAAAACATAAATCCTTTAGAGGAGGATTATGCATGAAAGTGATTCTTTTTTTACATCTTGAAGTTTTAATCTGTAAAATTTCTGCACAGTCATGCTCAGAAGTTCAAAAGCAAAAAGCATTTATGGAGCTCTTAATATGGACACGTTGATGACACTCCCAGATGCTTTTGCTATACTTCTGTGACTGATTCAATATCATGTAGAATGTTTCCTAGACCTGCAAGATCCTGTTTTTATTAATTCCAAAACTGTCTGCTTGCTTTTCAAGGTTTGGAAAATGTTACATTGCAAGAGAACTTTCACTTTACCACTTGCAGCACACTGACCCAGCTAACACCCATATTCCAATGTTGGATGTTTCTTGACGGGGCAGGTAGTTTTCATGTAAACCATTATATTGGGTATAGTGTATATTGGGTTGGGTGTTTTACCCTTTATGGAAATGTCACAATACCCAGGTAGGAAGGCAAGGGAGAGTAGCTTTATAACTTTGTTAGTTTATTAGGATTACATAAAGCTTTTGAGCAATTAACCCTTATGGCAGTGTAGGTGTTTATGATTGCTTAATTTAATTTCTATTAACCAGATATGGTAAAACCAGTATTTATTTTGCTTGCATAGCTGCTCTATGGACGTCAGGGGTCGGTAACCCACGGCTCTTCAGCCTTCTTGTTGTGGCTTTCTTTGGCCTTTACAGAAGGAAAAAAAAGTTATTAATAAAAATTTGTTATACGTTTATCTTGGAGTTCAAGGTGATACTTTAACATTGAATTTAAAAAAGGTTTTTATAATTTGTCAATTTAAATATGCGTCACGTCCACATCTATAGCCCTCACCTGCAGGTGGCTTAATTGGGCGAGTCCCACTGTAAGCAAATCATGAATACACCCCTGAAGAAAAATCTGAGAAGAAAATAGTTTAATTCTGCATGGACAGATTACTTTGCCTTCACTGCCAACTACGCCGCTTATGTGTTTGAAATTAGCAAACAACAAAAATGTAATGCTGAAAGACATTTTCAAAATGAGCACTGTGATGTCTGAAAAGTACAAACTCAAGATGGCAAAAGAGAGCGATTTCGGAACTACTACGGAAAGTTGAGCAGATAAAACATTTAAAAACTCGGGCTGCTACTTTTGTGGCAGCTCATGGGATCATAAGGGTGGGAAGCAGTTTAAAAAAAAAAAAAAAAACCTCATAAAAATCTGAGCATGTTTTCCAAATTCAAAAACAGGAAATTGTTCAGAAAATTTAAGAAATGCCTCTTTACAAAGACTTTATCAATTAGCTTTATTCAACTAATTTTTTATTTTAATTCTGCACAAATACGGAAAGGAAATACGTAGTGTATTTCAAAATTGGCCTACACAGGCACACTACACTTACACATTAAGCCGTGGTCACAGGTAAAATAAGCTTAAACTTCTAAAAGTTTAAATTTTTTTGTTTTGTGGCTCCAGACTATCTTTAGTTTAAGAGGGTAGAAAATGGCTTTTGATAGTAAAGGTTGCTGACCCCAGGCATAGGTGGATGTACAGCTTTAAGCTTCAGTTGACAGGATCAGTCTTCTGTCAATTCTATGATAGTCATGTGCAGAATAATTTGGATGGACCAATATTTGAATGAAGATAAATTTTTCTGTAAACCAAGTTCTTATCTACTGTATGCAAATATGAAAGAAATGACTACAAATAATTCTTTATTCCAAATTGATACAGAAACAAATGTAAAAGTACACCTAAATATGAATCAAACACACAAGACACCACTTTAGTCTGACAAAGCTAAACAGAATTTGCAACACCATTTTGACCTTTGACACCTAATCACTCTCTGCATCATCGCTAATGATACCCCGCAGGTTGCCCCAGTCAGTTGTTCTCTTGCCCCCCCTGTCTGCTTGTTTATCTTCACTGTCCGAGTCAGAGTTAACAGCACGCTTGTAGGCTGAAAGGGAAGAAGAGCTGCCCTTAGGAGTCCAGAACGCTGAAGATTTGCGTTTAGGACGGCCTGAAAGAAATGGATAGGACAAAAGATTAACTTTTTTTCTGCAATAAATCATCAGCATTTAAAACTAACGTGGAAAAATTCAGTTTATGCATATATAACATTCCATCAGTTGTGTCCAAACACCTTGACATCAAAAAGAGTCGACACTTCCAGTTCACAATTAGACAGGTTGTGTACATATGAGAGAAATACAAGACCAATGTTGCCCTCTCCAGACATGCTTGACCAACAAAGTTCATGTCGAGAGAAGGGCATTTAATTGTCTGAGAGCACAAAAGAAACTTCTAAACAACCTCACATTTTCTAATGTCAATGTTGTGAATCCACCTGTTAAAAAAGTACAGGCTGCAAGTGGAGAGCCAATGCTCTTTCAAAAAAGCCCAAAACATTTCTAGCCATCTACAGTTTGCCAAAGACCACATGGACAGACCAGATAGAAAATTAGTTATTGATGGGTGATGCAACAATTTGTACAATTTGTTGGTTTAAATGAGGTGTAATATTTTGGGGAAACATATTTTTATTATTTGATCCTATTATGCTGTCAGAACAGAAACATGTAAAATGTCATAATTTACAAAGACAATACTTCAGCTCACCTACAGAGTGTGAATTCGATCAATGTTTGGTAAAATAAGAGCTTATGAAGTATAAGTTAATAAACTTAAGTCAATAAACTAGTAATAGGTAAGGGTATCACATTTGTTTGACAGAGAGAACATGTGCGTTTGGCTGATCAGCAATCCACATGTCTACTATTGAAAGTACAGTGCTATGAAAAAGTATTTACCCCCTTCCTGATGTCTTAGTTTTTTGCATTTGTCACATTTCTGATAAATATGTAAATACGTAAACACAGTTTTTAAATGACAATTTTTATTAAGCGAAAAAGCTATACAAACCTACTTGGCCCTATGTAAAAAGTAATTACCCTCTAAATCTAAGAACTTGTCTCACCCTTGGCAGCAAGAATAAAGTTTTTCTTATTGTGGAATCACCAACCTGAACTGAGGTAAGTGAGACCTGGAGTTATTTACAACTCGGTTCTTTTGTGACATGTATGAATGTAATCAGAGTAATTTTGGGAATCCGGCCACTCTGGGGAAGATTCACCACTGGTCCAAGTTTTCTCCATTTGTGGATAACTCACTGTGGTTCGGTGGAGTCAAAGTTTTGAATGCCTTTGTAACCCTTTTCAGATTGAGATTTCAATTACTTTTCCCGTCTGTTCTGAAGTTTCTTCATAATCGTATTGCTTTTTGAGATCTTTGAGCCCTCTTCACTTTGTCAGACAGGTTCTATTTCAGTGATTTCATGACTAAGCAGGTCTGGTAGTAATAATACCTGGGGTAGTGAAATTGACCCCATGGTGATAAACCATGGGTTTAATGATCAATGGCCAATTACTTTCTCCACATACGGCCAGGTAGGTTTCCCCCCTTAATAAATGAGAACATCATTTAAAAACTACATTTTGTATCTACTCATGTTAGTCTTATATTAAAATTCATTTGATGATCTGAAACATATTACAAATATACAAAAATCATAAAGAGGGCAATATTTTCACAGTACTGTATATGCAGAATAATGAATGAGATACTGGTAACCACTGATTGTTAATCAGCTGAAGCAATCAAAAATGGACAAAAAATCCATAAAAACTAAAATGTATATAGCCTTTGTGTTGCAGACATCGAATCCTATTATATGTAAAGCCCATGTCCAGAACAGTTGTGATCATTTCAAAAATGCAATATGAGAATGTGATGTTATTTCACATGAACCATTAACTGACTAGCATACAAATAAAAGATTTTCTTTAGTTATACTGATCAACTGTTTTTTTGTTTTTTTTTTACTTTTCTTCACCAGCTGTATTTTGTAAATATACACATGTAGAATTTGATGGCAGCAACACACTCAACAAAATCTGCAGCAGAATTACATACACCACTATAGATATTTGCATGAGATCTGGATCACAGTAGAGAAGCTTCATATTGAAACAAAGAATGCAAGTTGAGCTTTAAAAGAGCATGTTTGGAAATGGTTTGAGAAAGAGAATATACATGGAGAAATACCCTGAGTGGTGATGATGTTGCCAACATCCAACTCTGCAAGCTCCTGAGCTTCCTCTCTCTTCAGCCTTGCCTTCTTGCACTTCTCTATGGAAGGCTGACCTGGGGAACAAGGCAATGACAACAGATATATAATTTAATGCTTAGATTTCTTCAGAGCACTGAGCTAATAAAGTTGTTTCTTTATTTTCCTGACTCACGGTCTTATATTCTTTCACTCAATTACACACTCACCTTCCACCCCCAGCTCTTCTAGTTCTTTCTTCAGCACTGCCACCTTGGACTTCACTGAGCGACAACCCTCTAGTAACTTTTTGTAGTTCCGCCGTACACCACAGAGAGCAATGTAACGCTTCAGCCTGGACACAGCTTTATTCTCTTCATCCTGCAGGTCAAGCAGCATACAGTGGTTAGCATGCTAGACATCCTGAGCTGAAAATGGTTATAATTTCCTCTTAAGGACTGTCCTATTATGACCCTTTGCTAACATTTTTACATACATGTTCTGCCTGTCACGTCCCATGCAGATACATGGAACCCGAAGCAGTTTTCTTGTCTAAACAGATTTTCTTTATAAACTATGCCTTTAAATTAGGTCATTTGAAAGCTGAACACTTAAGATGCACATCTAAAGACATGCTATAATGCTCAATCTACAGACTACTGCACCTAAAAATTATTAAAGAACACACTAAAGAAGCATAATAAAATTACAGAGTGTACTAATGTAAAAAACAACAACAATACTAAATTATGACAATTATGTAAATGGGAATCATGAGAGGAAACTACAAAAGCCATAATGGATTAAATTATAGAACAATAGTCACTATAATAAGCAAGAAAAAGGTGTTTGCTATTGCAAACAACAGCATGCAAAACAAACGAGTTCTGCTTTTCAATATTTTCTGTTAAATATGTGGATCTACAAACTACAAAACACTGACACATAGATGAAAATCTATTACATCAGATACAGGGCTTTATGCAAACATTTAAACACACCTGGTCAAGTATAAAGGGAACATATTTAACCATATCTATTTGTTTTCTGACTTACTAGCAGAAAAAAATAATAAAATCACCAAAAACTGGACAATGTCTCTTCAGAATAACAGTTACACTGTAATGCTGTGCGGATGTGTACAGATTTTCACTTAGAAAATTAACAAAACATGCAATATGAGAATGAGTGCCAAATTTTGCATGCAATGTTAAATATGTGGACAGTGATCTACAGTAATTGGAATGGTTTCTGACAGATACCAAGATGTTTGGACAGCTGACCTTTCCTTCCTTAGTCTTGTTTTCATGCTCTTCTTTTTTCTTCATCTTGGCTGCACTTTTCATCTTTTCCTCCTGCTTAGGTTTCTTTTTGTGTTCTTCTTCACTTTCTAGTGAGGGCAATGATGAGTCCGAATCCTCTGCTGCATCTTTCTGTTCTTCCATCATTTTCTCTTCTTTGACTAAAATGAAAGCAGAGTTGACATTGTGGCAATACCTTAGAACAGCTTTTAATCTAAAAGATAGAAGACTTACCCTTGTCTTTAGCAAGATTAGCAGTATTTATCTCTTCATCACTCTCATCATCGCTTTTACTGTCAGAATCGCTCTGTTCACTCTTTTCAGACTGATTCACTTTTTTCCTCTCAGTTTTCTTCTCCTCGTCATCTTCCTCACTCTCGGAACTACTCCCAAATACTTCTTTTTGCACTCTCCGTACAGCCTCACTCTCAAGTGACTTAAGTTCTTTAGTATGTTTTTGTTTGCTTTTGGTTTGCTTTTCATCATCAGTTGTTTCACTCTCATGCATGCAATCAATGTTTTTCTCTCCTTTTTTAATCTGTTTGACATTAATTCCCTTCTTGCTGTCTGAGCTCACTTTTTGCTTTTTCTTTTGCCCAGTGTCCTTCCTTTTGTTGTGGTTATCATCATCATCTGAATTACTAGAGCTGTCTTGTTCCTCTTCTTCACTCTCCAATACGTTCTTTCTTTTACTTGCTTTATTTTTCTCCTCCTCACTTTCTGAGCTCACATTTTTCTTCCGATTCAACCTTGCATTTTTTTGCACTCTCTTTTTCTTCGTTCCCACCATTTCTTCCTGTTCTTCTTCACTCATTTCTTCTTTATCGCTTTCTTCTTTCAGCACTTCTTCATTGGCTGCTTTCTCTATTCCAGAATCGGGGGAATCTGAGGGAACAAGCATGAGAGGAATTATATTAATTGGAGAGTTTGCCCCCTTGACTGTAGTATAGCCTCTACTCTTTGAAAAAAAAAAAACAGCTATAAGTACTGGATTGCTTTCAGACCACATAGTGTTGATGAGGATAGGTACTGATATTGGATTACAGATGTCTCTCTCAGACTTCAAAAGGTACTGATTGGTCAATCACTTCAGTGTCAGCAATGGGTGTTCCTTAAAAACACTCAGTAACTAGAAGTGGTTGTCTGGATATACAGTCAAACCACATTAGCACTGACTGGTTTTCAAAGAGGTGAATTCATGTCAAAGGTGGAGACACCCTGAACGAAGCTAAAATAGCGGTTTCCCTGCGCTTCCAACGTAATCTCAAAGCAAATACGGGAAAAGTACAAATAGCATTGCTTTTACTTATGTAAATTATTAACTCCCTCGCCCATGTATCAATTATCGAAATATCATCGTTAACGTAGGCCACATATCGCATATCGTATCATGAGATACCCTGCGATTCCCATCCCTACTCGCTATGCTGTGTCTGGCCTTAAAACGATACAGCCAACATCTGAGTACTGAAAATCGTTAAAATCCTTTTTCAGCTCCAAACTGTTGTAATGGTCACATTTTGCAATCTAGCAGACAAAAACTGCATTTCCAGCACAGCATGCTTCCCTTGTACTTGTACGCAAACTCAGAATCAAAGCTGGTCATACTAGTGGACCAACCAGTAGTAAGTCAAGTAGCGTGTTGATTGACGGTCCAGACACCAACCAGTCCAAGGATGCCTCAGTGATAGGTCCATCGTATGTTAGGAGCAGCTGCCAACCTACAGAATTAGCACAACTGACCGCGCTCTAGGCTACAGGGCTAATACGAACCAAAGTTTGGTGAGCTATAGAGGGCAAAATGCCTACAACTTACACTCCGAGTTGTGATGAGGGCGAGAGGTGAGGTTGGCCACATAATGAGGTAAATAACATGGAAGAAAATCTGTTCTGCAGCCTTTCATGATGAGAAGCGAGTTTGGCGAGATAACGGGGCAAGCTAACGAGGTTTGACTGTATTTGGAAAGTGCATCATTGTAGTAAAAGGTTAAAGATCAAGAATTTTTTTATGGCATTGTTTGATCACCTGGGGCAACTGAATCAAAACGAGATTTCTTTTTCTGGGACACCACACGGGAACTGTTTTCTGTCTCTGCCTCATCGTCATCATCCTCTCTTTTCCGTTTGTTCTGTTTCTGTGAAGGATTTGCCTTCCTTACTAAAGGTTCATCATCACTGTCCTAAAAAAAGCAAAATAAAAAAAATATGAATCAAAACTGTGAAATTTTTGTTATAACACAAATAAAGACATTTTATTTGCAATTCAAAATGGCCTGTTTCAGTTTTATACGTAATGCATAATGCATAGCAAAAGATAAGCATATGCAACATAAAAAATACAGTGTATAACCAAAATCCTTATTCTAAAAGTATTAAAAAAACACTTCAACCACTTTCACGTAATAACTTCAATACTATCCTTCCACATTTAACACTGGATGTGTTTATTAACGTCTAAAGGATTTAATGATTCAGAGACGTCGAAAATTTCCAGGCGGGAATAAATCAAACGACTCACCACTCCTTGCATTTTCAAAAGTTCTTCTTCTACGATTCGCTTCAGCAGCTGCCTGTACTCCACACTCAGAGACTCCTTTCCCACATGCTCCAAATATTTCCTTCGTAGTATTCCAAGTGTTAACGTGCTACACAGGCAGAACTCATTGCATTAATTTACATAGAAGACCGTTAATTATATAATCATCTTATTTTCAAACCGTTACACCACCTACAGCAGCTTCGAACCAACAAGCTAACTTGCGTAGCTAACAAGCTCAGAGCTTCTTGCCATTAAAACACTTGCATATCATTTTCTTTCCGTACATTTACAACAGGCATGTACCTGAGGTCCGAACAGCGATGAAGCTCTTTGAAGACAAACCGGCGAATTGCTGTCTCTTCTGAAACCATTTCTGGCGCTATAAATCGCCCTTACACAGTGTAAATACTGCGCACTTCACGCTACGCTTGCACTTCCAGGTTTGGCGCGCGCCCTCCGGTTCGCTGATACGCCATGTTGCGTCATCACGTACAAGCATCTGCAGGAGTCCAGCCCATACCACGTATCTTAAACCCTCTGCGTAAATGAGTGTTTACAGTACGAACTGTTTGCTTTATGAACAGTATAATACTTTTCCCAATTCTAAGAATTTCAAAACTGTTTTACTACTTTATATAGCATTTATTTTTCATTAAGGAATGTTCCAACAAACAGTTTTCATTTCTACTGTTGTCAGTTAAATAAAGGATCAAGAGAATAACCAATCCCAGATTCATGCTTTTACTGCATTAAATAAAATGCCTTGAAATTCCAGAAATGAGCTTTGTAACCTTTTGAAAGTCTGATTAGTTATCCTTACATGCAGTAACATTAATGTTTACTCAGTAGTGCCCTCCTTTCTTCGATTTTTTGTGACCACACATGTCATCTTACTACACCTACACGCCTACACGTGTTCAGCTAAGGTTCTAAGGAGTGTTTCAGCCTTGTGCTGCCTTTTGAATGAGCTGTAATACAGGGCAGCTAGTTTGTTAAAAGAAAAATAGAAGGAAAATGTGTAATAATGGCCATTTCAAAAAACATTGGCAAATCAGTGTCTTTAATGATTCTAATTGGCCATAATTATTAGATTTTTGTGGATATATACAGTCAGGTCCGCACATATTCAAAAATCAACACAGTTCTAATCTTTTTAGTTCTATACACCACAACAATAGATTTGAAACGAACAAGATGTGCTTTAACTGCAGACTTTCAGCTTTAAATTTGGAATTTACATACAAATAAGGCGAACAGAGTAGGAATGACAATGGTTTGTATATGTGCCTCCCACTTTTTAAAGGCCCAAAAGAAATGGGACAAATTAACAATCATAAATAAAATGTTCACTTTTTAATGCTTGGTCGCAAATCCTTTGCAGTCAATTACAGACTAAAGTCTGGAATGCATAGACATCACCAGATGCTGGGTTACATCCTTGGCTCTGTCAGGCCTCTGGTACAACTGTCTGCAGTTCCTGCTTGTGCTTGGGCCATTTTCCATTCAGTTTTGTCTTCAGCAAGTGAAATGCATGCTCAATCTGATTCAGGTCAGATTATTGACTTTGCCATTGCATAACATTCCACTTCTTTGCTTTAAAAAACTCTTTGGTAGCTTTTGCAGTGTACTTCGGGTCATTGTCCATCTGCACTGTGAAGCAGCGTCCAAGGAGTTCTGAAGCATTTGGCTGAACATTGCCAAAAAGAATTCATCCTGCTGCTTTTGTCAGCAGTCACATTATCAGTAAATACAAGGGAACCAGTTCCCTTGGCAGCCATACATGCCCACGTCATGACACCACCACCACCATGCTTCACTGATGAGGTGGTATGTTTTGAATCATGAACAGTTCCTTTCCAACTGTTGTAAAGAGGCTTTTCTTCAGTCATCCACTACAGTTGTTTTCTGTGGTGCTCCAGGTCTTTTGGTGTTGCTGAGATCACTGGTGATTCCTTTTTTTTTAAAGAATATTCCAAACAGTTGATATGTCCACACCTAATATTTTTGCTATCTTACTGATAGCTGAGCAGCCAATTGTGCCATTAGTATTAGTTACTATAAGTGGGAGGCACATATACAAACTGTTGTCATTCTTACACTGTTCACCTGATTTGTATGTAAATACCCTTAAAGCGGAAAGTCTGCAGTTGAAGGACATCTTGTTCGTTTTATTTCACAGTTTACAGATGATGTAGCTCTAACAGCCATAGATTAATATGTAAAATATTAGAAGCCTCAATTTTAATAATATTCAAAACAGTCATGTGTAAAAAAAAGTATTTTATTAGTGGACCTTTGATAAAACAATAATGAGCATTTCTGGGTGACATAATACCAGATTACCAAGGCATCCAATACCTTAAAAGTGGCGTCAAATCTCGTTAATAATGTTAACATTCATTTCTAATTAAGTTTAGTTCAGGGATTTGTTCCTGTAAGAATTAAATTGGTATTTTCCTGGTCAGTTAATTTTAATGAGACTCTAGACAGATAATGGTGGTCAAGTGCAACAGCTATTACAATTCCTATTTACAGCAGTGTGGCAGTGTAGCAGTTGGCTGTTCTGTCCAAGTTATCATTAGGTCATATTCATACATGAAGTGACATTTACCTTTAGCGCTGTCAACTGCAAGTATGGATATGAAACTAATGTTACATAATGTGTACAATGGCAGCTCATCCTTTTGGCTTTATCATCACAACAGAGCAAAGGTCTGGAAATCTAAAGAAAACCAACAGCTTCTTATGCCCACTTGCTGCAAAACCAAAATGGCAGCCTTTCATTGTGGGTACAATTTGCATATTTTATTTATTTTTTTTTTCACAATCTTCAAAATTATCTCTAGCCCATGAACTCTGGCCATGTTAAAATAACACTGCGTCGGTTTCCTACAACTTTGGTGCAAAAACAGCCTGAATACATCTCTGTATAGTTATAATGAAATTAACATAAAGAATTTCCATATGCGCATATATTTGGGGGTTTGTTGGTGATGGCTCAACGGGCAGCCTCTTTTTGGTTTGTTAAAAGCAAGAAAACAAGTTGTAATTTCTGCATTTTTAACAAAGTGAAATCATCCAGCTGGTTTGAACATGCATTACTGGGCTTCAATCTGGGAAAATAAATATTATTGTGCATAATCTTACAATGATCTGTCATGTTTGGGGGGTAAGCAGATCCAGGATGACATCTAGTCTAGTGAAAATAAAAATACATTAGTCAAGGACGGATCTTTTTAAGTACCTCTCTGCATTTGTCAGGCAACACACAAAAACATCATAGTTCACCATCAGGCATCAGGAGATCCCAAACATTTTGACCCCCTAATATCCTATGCACATAGAAATGTTCATGAAACTTATTTCATGTGTACCCTTATAAAAGTGAAAAATTCTGGACAATAAATTATCATAATAAATTAAAACTAAATCTAATAAAAAACAGAATGACATACATTTATCCTCAAAATAAAAACAGACAAATAAAATGAAACCACACTGTGGCTCTTTTGGGATAATTTCTAAACAAATACGTACAAATACCCAACTCACTCTCTGCACCAGAGATGAACTCCCACCTCCACTCTTCCCTCCATCCATGAAATATTACACATTTTCCAGTTTTAGTACCTTTAGCCTATTCATGCACTTTCTCTTTCTGCTTTTCTTTTTGTCTCTATCCCTCACCTTCAGTCTTTGTACACAGTCTGCTGTCCATGTCCCCTTTCATCATGCATAATGTGTCTCCGTACATGGATCCTCCTCACCCTTCTGTCTCCGCCCCCTACACCAGCCCCATCCTCCTCTGAGTGGCCCACACCGGGAGATGAGACACTCCCAGACTCCAACAAAGACATGCCTCCATTACCAGAGCCCCGCCCATTCTCATAAATCAAGATGTTCAAGGTTTCTTCAAAGATGCGGGCTTCTGGAAATTCAACCTAGGAATCAAAATCAAATCATGAAAATATTAACTAATGTAAAGGGAACTTCCCATGCACATACAAAGACTAACATGGTCTCTTGCTTACTTTGGTCTGTTTCTTCTCAGTGGCATAGACAATGGAGGTACAGCAGACCTCTGCAATCTTGCGCCCTTCCCCATAGAAAGACCAGCAGCAGATTTCATCACCAAGCACATCTTTAATGAAAAGAACTCTGCCATTGAAGCGTAGTCCCAGCTTATCAAACAGCTCGATGTTCTTCAGCAAGTTGTCATCAGAATTACTGTACAAATTCAGATAAATAAGTCAGTCAAATACATACATTTACTTTATAAATTTAGTGAACTTTCAGCAGCACAGTCCAAGACTTTTGTGTTTGTCATCTCGCCATACTACCAGTTAAAAATACTGATTAGCCTATCTGAAAATGTTTCATATTAGCATTCATATGATTAACATACCTGGTATAGGAATATTTATTGTTCCCTCTGTTATTCTGCAATTTCACCACAGGCTGAAATGAATAAAAATGGGTTTACAAGATATTCTTTCTTAAACTCTATCCTGTTACTTCCATTACTTTAAAAAGCCACAGCTTCTGAGTCGACCACATGGAAGCCTATGTAGGATTTTTTTCACCTTCCTACAGGTGGCGATCATCTTCTGTTCCTCTTTGGCAGAAGTGATCATGGGTATCCGGCAGCCTCCCTCGTACCCATCACTACGTTTCTACAAGACAAAAAACATCACATTAATACATCAGAATTTTAGACTACACTGCTTGCTACCCCTCCTGGGTCAATGGTAGACTGGTAAGGTAACTGTTTTGTCACAGTGATGTTCATTAAGCAGTCAGCCTCAGCACTTCCAAATGCCCATGTCTAAAATAGTTATTCAATATTACATCTGGTGCTTAAATATATATCCTTATATGTACTTAATACAAATATCAATGTGTGTCTTTTAAGAAACACCCAGTCAATCTTAAGCCAATTTTCTAAATCATTTTTAATAAATGTTCACTTACAAATTACATCAATAGTTCACCAACAAAAAGAAATACTTTCTTGGAACTTGGAACATGCAGATCCCACTGAAATATTGTCTAATAGCAAGCAACATTGCCAGTACAATTAGACCAGTACAATAAGTTCTAAGAATAAAAGCACTGCTTGTGTTATACAATCAAAAATTCAAACCAGTTATTTTGGTTAATTGTGTCCAAATGTATTTTATCATACATAATGTTGGTGTTGAGCTAGCACTGTGCAGAAAGTCTGACCTGCAGGGTGGAGAGGCAGTGCTGGACTAAACCCTGCATCCTGTAGTACTGTGCTTCCTTAAGTACTTCCTCCAGCTCCCTCTGGCTCTCAGGCAGTGGCACCGTTCCATCCCGCAGGAAGTTCAGCACTAGGGGGAAATGACGGCCACATCTGTCCAACACTACCCAACCTGCAAAAACAGAGGATGCTGTAGACTCTGACCCTGCTTGCAATTAATCCAGCACATAGATGTGCATTTATATTTGCCCAGCTCTGAAGGTGAGCTGCCTAAACAATAAGACCAGTTGATAGTTAAAATATAGAGCACACTTACTTAGAGCTGTTATTTTACTTCATTTGCAAAGCACTGTGCTACATCTTATTAGTTGTTAATCCAAAGACAAAAACATATCATGAAAAAATCTTATTGTGGGAAACAGTCTTGGGGATACATGCAGTGCACATCCCCTAGCTTCAATATGTCTAAAAAAGTAAAACTTGAGTATAGTTATTAAATATGGCTCTGCTATTAAACCCACATTACTCCCAATTAGAGAAAAGTTATTTTGCATAATGTTATTTTGATCAGTTACTCCATAATGTTTCAATATCCTTTTTGAGGATGTTGTAATATATGCAGTATTTAGGAACACTGACCAACTGCATGCTTTATTATAAAGAAAGCATAATCTGCATTTTATTTGATTTAGTGCAGAATTTTGTGTGAAACACAGAATGAAAATGATTCATACTGACGTTTTCGAATATGACACTACAAATTATTTTTGTACATTCGAAATTATCCATACCATACACACACAATTATATAGATCTATATATGTCTTCTTGAAGTATAAATCCCTTCAATTTTGCCCCCACTTACTCACCTTCAGAGTCTATGGTGACTTCTATGCCTCCATCACACATGCTCCTGAGCAGGCTGTCCTCCTTGCTGAGGGTCTGAACTGTGGTGTAGTGGAGAGAGCCTCCAACATTCAGCTTCACATATTTACTGCCAGCCAGACCTCCCCCCATCTTCTTCTGCTCAGAGGTGATGCTGGGTGATGGAGGTGTAGAGCTAAGCTCTGACACCACTCTTCCACTGGAGGCTTCAGCAGACATTATGGAAAGTGATCCCAACACCTCTAATGTCCTGTCTAGAAATTAAGTGTACATATACATTAGGCACAGCAAGAATCGTGTAACGATCTAAGGCAGGCAGTGTCAAAGCAGTAAGGAAATATATGTTGGGTGTTCGCTGGTTTTAAGTATGAACTGAGCCAATGACAGCTTTCTGGGGTGAGCAGAAAGCAATAAACCAAGTAAATAATTTTCAAAGAGATAAGCATTTTAAAGACAAGAAGGGCAATAAAATCGTACACTGCGTGACGTATTCAGTTGCTATTCTTAGTAAGCGGAGTACAGGTACATATACCTAGTTTTGTAGATTTGACGGCAGACTAGTTAGAGGTCCTGCGCCATTTTCCAACGCTAACTATCCTATCGCTGAAAATTTGAACATAACCGCTTGCTATCTAGAAGAAGGAATTAGGTCAGCACGGAAGGCTAAACATGACATATCCTACTTAGCTAGTCAGCTTATCCGAACGAGAAAATGTTTGAGCTAGCGTTAATTAATTTATTTTTTAACTTAGAAAAGCAGGATGTTACTGATCTGACTGACTCGTTAAGATATCTCGGAATGTATACTTGTCTGTTTACCATGAAAGTCGCTGTACCTCTTGGTGACAAAGGCTATGGTGCGCTAGTTAGCATGCTAGCAAGCAGAATCAGCTAGAGTTAGCTAAGCTAGCTTTTAATATGTGGGGAAGATGTTTACTGTTAACTTAACGTTTGCTCACCGGGCTGAATAGCAGAGTGGTTGTCCTAAAGTCCAACTTGAACGTAAACTGCAAACGACAGTGTACATAAAAATATTCGAAGTTGAATTCAGTATTTATTCTCAAATCATTTTCCGTATGCCCAGCCTTCAGCCACTACTTTTTACTCGCGAGCACTTCCCCCGTCAGGAGTTTAGCGCTTCCCTGATTGGTCCAAACGCGCGTCTATCAGACACCCAAGCACCGCCCCTCTAACAATCATGTGCTATGTGACTGGATACGCAGCCTAGTTGTTTTCCTAAATTCGGCCAATAATCACAGGTTATTTAAATAGGTCACTGTTTAGTTTTGCTGCTCGAAAACTGCCACTGCGCAGTGTTTATACGTTTAGTGCATGGCGGATAGTGATGATGTAAATCTCAGGAATATGGCCGCTTTGTTAAAGCCTTTAATTCTTATTTTTAAAATATATATATATAGTTTCTATAGACGAAATGCTATCTTTAAGTAATCTACGTGACAAATGTATTTCCACCTAGAAAATGACATTTTATTGAAATAATAGAAATGTAATATTTAGGATATTGTGTAAAGATGATAATATGAACAGGGTTTGATTCCAAAGTGCGTTAAATGGGATTTTCATAAGTGTTTTTTTCAGCGTCAGGTTTGAGCTGTTAATGACATACTTCACCACTGTCAGAAAATAAATGTGTGTCTTTTGTACAATTTATACTTCCAAATATATTTTGGCATTTTATATTTTTTTGGCACCTGGCAAATTTCTTGGCCACACATATAACAAGCTCCATCCCATTGCAAAGTAAGTTCTCCTTCTTACAGACAACCTATATGAAAATTGGGCAGAACCAGTTTAGAGAAACCTTGTAAGAATTATTATTATTTTTTTTTATAAGCCCTCCCATATGTTGTAAAACATTCATTACCATTTACCACACAAACTGGCTGTAAATCGTTTTATGAATGAGTGTTGAGTATGCTGTGTAACTTCCTCAATTTTTCAGTTTAGGTTGCATTAATTTAAGTAAGGTGAGGTAATGCAGTAACAAAAATATTGAATAATAGGGAGAGCTATAGCTGAACCTGAAACAAAGCTTTTGAATAAATATCACAGCCTGTTATCCATCAAAAGCATGTTCTGACACTCTCACTCTGTTCAGACACCTAACCTTCTCACAGGTGTTCAGGTTGCTGCTGCTGCAGGTCTTTGATATACTCTTTAACAGGCAACTCCTTCTAAAGACTTTTCACAACATTTTCTGTAGCACACATTAGTTAGATCTAGGTCTAGGAGGTGCTTTGCTTCTATAAACTCATGAAATGAACAGTATATATTATTATTGGGCATAAACAAGTTTTGATTTAAAGAGAAGTAAAGTCATTCTTCACCATCAAACAGAGACTTTTATTTATTCTTAAATCTTAGCAAATAAATAATGCTTCCATGACAGGATATTATGTTGATTAATAAACAATATGAACAATTGAGTAATACTTCAATGCAACAGAGTCCTTCACAGTTAGACTCCAAGTATGGCACAGTTGATGAGACGTAACTCACTGCATAATATATTAACAACAAACCATGAATCAATTAAAAAATAACATTATAAAAAGCATTTCAGTTTCGATACTGCATCATAGCAAGCAGCCGATTTTTTTTCACAGTACATATATATTTTTTGTCAACATAGTGCATATGCAACAACATCAACTCTGATAAACAATGACAGTAAGTATAATTGTTCATGAATCCTAAGCTGAAGCGGTAAAATATACAATCGTCGCGTGCCCTAAGCGTGAAGACATTCCACCCCTTTTTTGATCCGTAGTCATTCAACATTAAGCAGAAAGAGATTCTTAAGAAACAGCAAGGAACATTATGAAACGCTGGCATTATCGGTATTTATTACATCATCAGTGTAAGAAAGACCATGAAACCTGTGAAACATGAAGTGACGTCACATTATGGGATGTTGTATTTTGGCACTGAATCAAATTTTTATACATAAGCATTGATATTCAATCAAAATATTTACATTCAATATATTCTGTGTGTATCTGTTTCTTTGTGTCTGTATAGACAGGAATCAGTATTATGTGTGTGTTCTTACGTTCTTATGTGTGACTGTGTTAGTGTCTGTGTGCGCGTGTGCTCCTGTCCTTGTAAAATACACTCCTTATGTAGTCATATTTTGAGGCTCTCACTTACTCTCTGTTCTCTTTATATATGTCTCTCTGTTTCCCCTTTCTGTCTAATTTGCTCTCTTGCTCTCTCCCCCTCAATTCTTTTAAAGTCCCTAAGGCACCAAACCAAATGTTAGAAACCATATCTGACAGTGAGAAACCATAAGCTCATGGATAACACTTGCTCTGAGATTCCTCTTCACACACACACACACACACACACACGCACACCCACACACAGTTAACTGCAAAGAGCAAGAGAATGAAAATAGAGTGAAAAAGAAACCAAAGTTGTACATGTTGAAGGAATGAAAGTGTCTTGTGGAGACAAAATTAACACCACCCCTTCATTTTTCTCCCTTCTTTCCATCCTCAATTTTGGATTCATTACCTGATCGCTCCATCAGATGGACACCTCGTACTCCCTTGTGTCCTGTAATGAAATGAAATGACCATAATGTGGCAAAGTGTTGACCTGAGACCACAGGAAGCTCCGGTTGTAAAGGAAGATAGAAAATGGGCTAAGATTCTACTTCTTATAGACCTCTGAGGTTTATATGTGACGTGTAGTCCCTTATATTCTACAATAAAGCCAATGGCTCTAAGTTAATTTTGTCTGATGGAAAAAGTAAAAATAATTGCCTAAGAATGACTAAATCTCATGCTGTCATTGATAAGACGGGATAAAAAGATAAATTATCACAATAAACAGTTTGTTATTGCCCAAACCATTCTATCTTCTAATATCTGCTTAAAAATTAAGAATGATAACAATCATCTGTTGGTGGTATTTTGTTTTTCTATGATATTTTATACATTTTATACAATATATGCATATTTTTGAACTAACCAGTCATATAGTATAACTTAAATGCAAAGGAGCATTAGCTTGATAATTAGCATGTGTGTCAAAATATATCTATATTAGCCATTTTAAAATCTTGTCATTCAGATGGCACAGTGATATTCAGGGGAAGCGTGTATAAAGGACTTACTGTATCAAAGACGTGATTTTTGAATTTTTTTCTCTTAGTAGGTTCCAAAACTGCTTCTCTAGCCTTATTAAGGTTCAAATCAAAACTTTGTAACTTAAATTTTTGATATTCAATTAGCTCAATGCAGTTTTATATACAAGTGCTGGTCATAAAGTAGAATATCATGAAAAAGTTAAACATTTCCTGACATTCCTTACAGAAAGTGAAATCCATATATTATATTAATTCATTATGTCACACATTATGTCTCTTGCTCATGATGCGCTGACTCCAGTCTCAGTGCACTCCTTGTGAAGTTCCCCCATATTCTTGAATGGATTTTGCTTGCACCTTTTCTTACCACATTTTTTCTGCACACTCAAATTTCTATGAATATGCTTGGATACAGCTCTGTGAACATCCAGCTTCTTTAGCAATTACCTTTTGTGGCTTACCCTCCTTGTGGAGGGTGTCACTGACTGTCTTCTGGACATCTGTCAAGTCACCAATCTTCCCCATGATTGTATAGCTTCCTGATCCAGACTGAGCCCATTTAAAGGATAAGAAAACCTTTGCAGGTGTTTTCAGTTAATTAGCTGATTAGGGTGTGACATCATGACTTTCCAATATTGAACTTTTCCCACAATATTCACATTTTGTGAGACAGTGAATTTAGGGTTTTCTTATCTGTAAGCCATAATCATCAAAATTCAGAAAAATAAATTAATTAATTTATAATTCATTAACTTATTTTGCTTTATGTGTAATTAATCAATATAATACATGGATTTCACTTTCTGAAAGGAATGTCAAGAAATACTGAACTTTTTCACGATATTCTAATTTTATGACCAGTACTTGTTTATATATGTAAATGTTTATACTCAATTCATTTAGTTAACCAATGTTTTGCTGACTGACATAATAGTCTGTTCTTAACTTTTGCACTTCTCAAGCTAAAGTAAACTTTCACTTATAAATAATATAGATATTTAAGCACCTGGGGGGCATTTGACCACCTACTTACTTGAATGCTGAATGTCTGATATCACTGACTAATTAATATAGTGGACCAATTACACATATAAAGCAGAAACAAATGGTGGATGTTTATAATACTGATATATATTATCCTGAAATTGTTGATATCTTACCCCTGCTTCATACAGAGGGTTGTTAAAATCCGATTCCACTGTGATGGGACTGTAGGAGTGGGTGTGTGAGAGAGATTTCCAAAATAATGGCTTCCACTGCAACCTACACACACTGTGAGAGAGGGAGAGGGAGAGTGAGTTAGAGCTGCTGAAAAAATAAAGCAAGGATTTAAGGGTTTAAAATACTGTATTCTCCTAACTTACTTAGTGTAGTACATGTAGATTCCCCCAATCAGAAGGATGACCAGAATGATTGGCAGGATAATGGCCAATGCAATGTTTTCACTCAGCATCTTGTGAGAGGCTTCTAATGACTGGGAGACTGAACCAAGAAAACAAAAACAAACCACAGCTCATGAACACATTAGCTTTATATCTTCACATTACCATAGACGTTGAACACATTATCATTATATCATTGTTGACTTATCAAACCTCATTTTTATAACATTTTTAAAAGTTTTAAAATTCTTTTATAGTAAATTGATCAATAGAAACAACCTAACATTTCTTGGAATTAATGTTTTGTATATAAACATTAAAGTTATTTTTCCATTCTCCTATAAAAGTCCAAAGTTGAAGATGACACAATGACTTGGAAATATCATGATAATTGTGCGGGACTGTTACCTTCTAGTTTGTGATCTTCCAGTAGTTCCTCATAGGCAACTACACAAAAGGATTTAAACAAAACAGCATTTGAAATGCATTGTGTTATACTGATCCCCTGTAGATAATGCAAGGGAGTCACTATCTGTTAAAACACATAATCACTTTTCCCATGTAATGTGTGTGCTGCTATCGTGGCTACTGGATGAAAGTTCTGTTTTGGATCCTGGTTTATACCTTTGCAGAAAGGTGGTGGGTTGTTCCACTGAGAGGGATGTCCTGGGACACAGTTGATGATGACTTCACCAATCAGCTCATAACCTTCATAACAGAAGAAGCGCAGAGTCTCCCCTGCTTGGTAACTGTGTTTATATAGAGTCTGGTAACCGTTGTCTGGCACACCAGGATTAGGACATGGATCATACTTCACTGCATATGAGAAAGAGATCAGACAGTAATAAGATACAGATCGAAAGAGAGAGAGAGAGAGAGAGAGAGAGAGAGAGATGTTCTACTGTAAATAAGCAAATAGTGATTAACAGACCAACATGCTGATGCATGCCTTCCACCTCCACACACACACACACACACACACACACACACACACACACACACACACACACACACACACACACATACATACACATAC
>JBBIGC010000029.1:7572181-7583678 GCA_037576955.1 Lepidarchus adonis
TACACATACACATACACATACACACACACATACACACACACATACACATACACACATCTACTGTATCTACTCACAAACACATTTAGGGCTGCGGTCACTCCACTTGGGCATGCCAGTGTCTCTTCCATGGCAGGAGACTTGGCTGGGGCCCTCCAACTGGTAACCTTGGTTACAGGTAAAGCGTACCACAGTCCCAACTGTAAAGCCCAACTCTGGGTGCACCGAGCGCGCTCCATTCACTACGTCCCCTGGGTCAGGACACTGCTGAACTGCAAGAGGGTCAAAGCCAGAAAAAAAAATACAGAATCATACTGTATACACACAATTTTAGAAGCAGAAATCATCTTGAAAACAATGGTAACCTTTAGTTCCTACCTTCACTATTTTATGTAGCTTCCTCTCTGTCTACTTGTACTAGTCTCCTGACTATCCATACTTTCTGGCTATCCACTTGTTATTATCTTCCTCAGTTCTTTTTTTCCACTTTCTTTCAAAGTTTAGCTCAAAACTTTCCCCTTTACTGACAATATTTTCTTCTAATTCTTTGTCATAGTGATACTGCCTGTTTTGTCACAAAATACATCTTTGAGTGTTACATAAATGCTAAATAAGAGTGACCTCTAAAATGTTTGGGACAAAGACATTTTCCTTCATTTGTCCCTATGCAAAATGTAAACAATAAAACAATAAATACATTTAATTAATAAAATTAATATATCTAATCAAGCAATGCACCTGTAATTAAATTACATTTTGGTTTCAGCTTGTAAGATTTAAAATACTTTATACATAATCCCATATTATTTGGGACAATTATTTTCGCAGATGTTAGGGTTACTGAAGTGTGTTTTATTGCTTCATTAGTGAAGGAATAAGATATCTAAGTTTGTTTCTTAGCTTTCAATTAGTTTTGGAGTATGTATTTGCCATTGTATAAACCATTAGAGGCACTGGAAAAAGAGAATGGTGAGCTCTGTAATCACAAAGGGCCAGGTAGGCCAAGGAAGGTTTATATTGCTGATGGCTGAATCATCACTGTAGTAAGGAAAAATCAGGAGGAACACATGTATTTGTACACTACTATGCACAGAAGACTTCATGAACAGAAACAGAGGATTTACTGCAATATCCAATCCACTAGTTAGCAATAAAAAGGACATACAGATTACAGTTTGCAAAAAAAGTATTTAGAAGAACATGCAGAATTCTGGTAATGTCAAGAGAATAGTGTGAATAGTCTGCAGACAGAAAGGAATTTGCCAAGATCCAAAGTACACCACCTAACCTGTGAAACATGGTGGTGGCAACATGATTAGTAATGATCCCAGACATGCTGCTAAGGCAATAAGGAGTCTTTAAAAGCTATAAAAGTGGGGATACTAGAATGGCTAAGCCAGTCAACTGATTAAATGTGATTGACCATGCCTTACATATACTAAAAACACTTAAGGGTACAAGCCCTTGAAGCAGAAGCTGAAGATGGCTGAATTAAAAGCTTGACAAAGTTTTGAGTTTAAGCAATCAATGCATGAAATAGATTTACAAGAACCCATCATCGCTATGTCGAAACATTCTTCAGTTCCCTGAAATGAAAGGCTGTGTCTTAAATATGATTTCCTTTAAATGAATGCCTGGAATGGTCACTTTAACACATATGAATTGTTTGATTTGAAATGGATAAGCAGAAGGGCAAATAAAGAAATAAAGAAAAAATATGTCTTTATCCCAAACATAGAGGGCACTGTAAATTGAAACCATTAAATTAATGAGGAATATAATTGTACTTTTGCAGGATGTATGTTTGTTCATCTTTCAGCAATTAACTTGTAAACATATATCATTAATAAATAGCACAATCCGTAAAACTGAAACAACACTTAATTTGGCTCACTTTTCACACAGGTGGGTGGGCTGTTGCTCCAGGACAGATCCCACTGGCAAGTGATGATGTCAGAGCCCACAATGTCATATCCAGGTTGGCACTGATAAGTTAGCACACTTCCCCTCACTAGAGATGGGTGGGAGGAGCTACTCCAGCCAAATTCGATTGGTGGGAGGGTTGGGCATGTGTCATTAGGCTCCACCTCTGAAGAAAAGACAGAAGACAAAATTATATCATAATCAAGCACTTGGGTGTAAAATTAAAGAATACGAGTAAATACAGCTCAAGAATGTTAATGAAAATGGCACAGATTTGATACCATGTTTTAGAATCTGGCCCAAACAAATGGAAAAAGATCTAATCTAATCTGATTCAGAAGTCTAACCTAAAATATCACTGAATTGTTCAAACAGCAGCTTAAAATCCATTAAAATAGGTTGTATAATAACAACAGTAGGCAAGTATAGCTTAGCATCAACGCAAGAGAGTAGCTAGCAGAGCACTATAACTCAATAAAAAATCTTAACGTGTAGCCTGTAACTTTTGCATTAGGGTACCAGTCAATAGTCAAGATTTAGAGAAAGATGAAGTGACTTCATGTCATCTTTAGTGAGCAGACCTTACCTCGATAGTGAATGAGGAAGCCTTGGCTGAGTGTGAAGCTGGAATCATCAGGGTCACTCTGAAACTGAATAGTGACCTCGGAGCCACTGGATACAACCCGGAACCTCTCCCGTGACCCCAAATACTGGCCAATCACATGGGACATGAGGTCATGCCCATCAAATATGGTCAGTATGTCGTTATGCCGAATGTTTAGACTTTGAAGAAACAGAGTACAAATGTAGACAGCATTCAGGATATGTCATGCACTATATCTCACATTTCTGTTTTTTCCTTGCTTTCACACTTGATTCACATCGTGAGGTAATTATCACTTTTTCTTAAATCCAATGTGTTAAAATTGCAAATATAAAGTCATACACTGCCTATAGCAGTCCTGCTGTTTTATAGATGCTCTGCACCCAGCACATCACCTTCAAGAACTGACTGTTGACTTCTTACCTAAAATTTCCAATTACTGAAAGGTTCCAAAACTAGATTCACACCCTGTCAGTGTTTATTTATTCAGTCAGGTTTTAAGAATCACACAAATATTTTTTTCACAAAGTTTGCTGCTTCAGTTTTTGTGATGGCAATTCGCATGCACTCTAGCATGTTATGTAGGGTGATCAGATGCATTGCAAAAGCCCTTCTTTGCCATAAAAATGCACTTAAGCCCAAAAAGAACATTTCCACTGCATTTCAGCCCTACCACAATGCATTTTCCAGCATGACAGGGCAGGAAACACCACAGACAAATAATCCAATTGAGAACTTGTGGTCAGTCCTTAAGATGCGGGTGGACAAACTTCTGACAAACTTCAAGCACTGATTATGAAAGAAAGAGTTGCCATCAGTCAGGATTTGGCCTGGAAGTTGATTGACAGCAGTTCAGAGAGAATTGCAGATGTCTTAAAAAAAGAAGGGCCAACACTGTAAATTTTGACTCTTTGTATAAACGTGATATAATTGTTAATAAAAGCCTTTGAAACTTATGAAATGTTTGACAAAAAGATCTTAAAACACTGAACAGGCAAACTTTGATGAAAACCAGTATTTGTGCCATTCTCAAAACTTTTGGCAATGACTGTATAGTGCCCTCCATAATGTTTGGGACATATTTCTTTGATCTCCTCCTCAATGTAATGTTTTAAAAAAAAAAATCAATTCAGATGTGGATCAATTGTAGAATAGTGGCTTAAAAATTCAAACTTAATCTGATAAGACAAAGTATCTTGTTTAGAATGGGCTATATTAACATTTATATCTTTTACTCAATGTGAGTTTAAGGCAGGGGTGTGAAACGCTGGTCCTGGGGGCTGATATCCAGCACAGTTTAGTAGTTTCCCTCATTAAACACACTCACTCAGCCTGAAAATTAAAAGGTAATTTGAACCACGTGTGTCTGAGCCGGGAAATCATCAAGCTGCCCAAGGACCAGAGTTTGACACCCCTGATTTAAAGGCTACATATCAGCTTCTGATTGCAGCAAAAAAGGCTACGTCACATACAATCAAATGTGATATAGTAGATAAACAATCACTGCTCATCTCATTTGCATAGTGAGTATTTGTGCATTGGCAGTATGATGTGCCAGTTATGTGCAGTATTGTTATCGATCATCATTTTATTCACGGCGTATTATGACATACTCTTTGTGAAGTCAAAAAAATAAAGTACAGGTGTCAGGTATATGCATTTCTATAGCTCCCTAAACCTGGGCCTGTGTTATCTCAGTATATTAGAACATGGTCAGTTGTGCTAAAGGTCAGCCAACCTATGATGGACCAATCACTGATACATCCTTGGTCTGCTTGGTGTCTGGACAATTAATGAACACAGGAAACCCGCTGTTTGACTGACGGCTGGTTGGTTGGTTTGCCTGTCCACTGTCCATCTCCATGAGTATGACCAGTCATGTGTTACATTTTAATTACGGCCTGACGACTTTTACAGTATTTACAGGTAGTTTTGAATCTGAATTTGCATTTGTGTAAAACGTTTGTGAATTAGACCCAAAATGCCTGGTAAATAAAAGTTGCATTCTCTAAATGGCAAAAAAAGGAAATTTGCAATAACAAAAATGCAGCAAGATCTTGTCGACTATTTTACTGATTCCATCAGCCTTTCGCCTCCTAATTGTCAATAGCAAATATGGCATAACATCTCAAGTGATTCAAAACGCTTGAATCTGGAGAAGTAGACAACATTTATGTAAAGTATCATAGTACAGTACTTTATTATTATTGTTTTTATTTAAAAGCTTTTTTATTTTAAAAATCAAAGCAACGTCACTAATTGGTTTGGAAAGCTTGCCGGGGGTTTGACTGTACTTGGAAAAAAAAAAAAGTAATACATTTTTCATAATGGCCTACCTGAATCCCTGCTGCTGACAGATAATAAACTGACTCACATATTGTACACACACACACTCACATCTGCACGTCTAGCTCGATGCGCTTGTCTTCAGTGACATGGATCTGCCACACACAATCCTGCCCCTTAGAGTAACTCTGCGGCCAATCAGGAGACAGCACTGTTCCAGATGTGTCAGTTAGCTCCCCACCACATAGAGCTGAATACAGAAAATGGAATAGAGATATAAATATATAAATACATAACTAAATAAAAAAAAGGCAGTATGATGATTTTAACATGACAATACAATGGAATAAGGAACGGAAATCATAGAATTTTTACAGGCTTACTTTTAAGGCTTCAACTTATGCACAGAGAAGAATATTAACATGATTATTTTTTATTTATTTTATTTACTAAATAACTTAAGTACAAACCCAATTTTCTTGATTCTTTATTTAACTGATAAAATTATAATTACAACTGCTTATTGCAGAATGTTTCAAAACGATTATATAAACTTTATATATTTTATGAGTGTGCTGCAGACAACAAATTCAGCATTTGTTTATATTTACAAGATATAAACAAGTTGAAAGCCAATTCTTTGTATTTTGGTCAGTTAAATAAAAGTTCATGGGAAAGTTTACAAAATTGTATTTAAACAGTTGGATTTGTAATTTAACTTGTAATTTATGAAGGTTTTAAAGACTTCTGATACATTACTATATTTGTATAATGTTTTTGCTCACTTATTTTAAATCTAGTACTCCATTCACCTGCCTTTCCACAACTGAAGTTAAGCATAACAGATAAAAGTATCCTACAGTCCTATGCAGTTGTATACTCCCCCTGTCATGTGTTCCTCATGTCATGTCTGTCTGGTTTGTTTTTGTTGTACCATTGGCTCCTGTCCTCATATCTGAAATTTGTTTTTACATGTAAGTGTCATATCTCAGTATTTAAGCCCTTGTCAGTTCTCTGTAGTCATACTGTGCTAACTGTAGATTATTGCTGTCTGGTTTATGCTTCACGTCTGTTATTTATCCTCTGTCTGTGCTTATTGGAATCACCCAATTTTGTATACTGGCTTGTTCTAGTTCAGTTGATTAACTGTGTTTTTTTCTGTAAAATTTCAGTTCTCTTTAATTGTGAATAAACTCGCTCCACACTGTAAACTATCATACATACTTCCTTCAACCAACAATAAAAAATAAAGCATTAAATATAAAATAATACAAATAAATAAGCTTTTCATTTTGCATAGGCTTCATATTATGCTTTATTTTTTGCAATATGTTAAACAGTAATTGTGCATTAAAATGAAATTTTATTTATAATATTTGTAGTAAATTGTGCATATTTTTTTTCTTTTTTTCTACATAAGACTTATTAAGAAATTTAAAAATGATAAATAATTCCAATCAAAAACATAAAGAATTAATTGGTGTGATGAAAATTGCAACTTCTAACACTTTTTATTGTCTGGACACTAGATACTACACCTCTGCACACTGGCTCGCTCTCATTCCAGTGGGGGTCACTGGGGTCAACACACTCCATGACCCCGGATCCCTGCTCCATGACAAAGCCAGGAGAGCAAGAGAAGGTTACAGTTGTGCCGAGGGGGAAGGTCATGTCACTGCTGCTGAAATTTCCATGAGGAACGTAGGGCTCATAACAGTGCTCTCCATCAAAAGCTGGAAAGAGAATGCAAAGTCTGATTAGTGAATGGATCAAATTATTTTTGTTCAAGCTACACTTTATTTCTAATAATAATAAATAAATAAATAAATAAATAATAAATTATATAGTAATATAAATGAATAAATGAATTAATTCAGTCATTCATTCATTTAATCAATTAATTTATTGAAAGTTCAAGACAGCCTTGTTTTAAAGCTTCTTGGTGCCAGGATATGTTCAAAATGCAGCACAATTAAAATAAATTCCTTACCCTCGTAACGAAGTGCCAGCAACAGAGGGATAGAGGAGGAGTCTGCCGTCAGCTCCAAATAGAGAGATGACCCCTCACTCACAATTCCCCGCTCTGGAACATCATCCAGATCAGAGTCAAAGAGGAGGGGAGAGTTAGAGTTATTCCCACCACGGACAATCAGTCTGACGGAAAGAGAGAGAAAGAGAGAGAGAAAAATGATTGAATAGATTATAGGAATATATTATTATAGAGACTGGATCCTGTAGAAACATTGAAATAGCAATATTTCAAAGTAATATTGTACCAAAAAGTACCACAAAAACAGTAATATATTATATATATATATGTAATACATGACAAATACACTATACTGCAAACAATAAATGACCATTTAATTGACTTTAAGATTTCTTAAAATAAGTAATATAAGACACATTTCATTTTATTATGATACAGTACATTTTGTTTTTTGCTTATTTTATTTACTTCAAGAATTTTTTGCTAACAGCACAAGCATATGTTTTTTTAAATTCATTTTTATTACTTTCGCTTTCTGATTTTTTTTTTTACAGTCAGGCAGATTCAGGGTTTTTATGGCAGCGAATATGTGAGACTTACTTATCATCGTCTTCATCCAGAGCTACCCTCTCAAAGTGGAGGTGGAGCCTGTGACCTTCTTTGGCCTCCAGTAGCCAGTGGCAGCTCAAGTTGCTGCCACTGCTGAGGTTACTTGTGGATGTGACAGTAGGAGAAAGGATGCGGCCTACAGTGGCATTTCTGATCCATCCTCCACAGGACACAGCTTTACACAACATATGCACATATATGCAAAAACATCAGTAAATGTACTTTTATACATGGCTGAAAAACATATTTTAATTTATTAAATTCAGTGACGTACTGACCACTGTCCACCACTAACTCTACTAAGTTTGAAAGCCGATGTTCAAATGATATTTCACAGAGTGAAATAAGTGATAATAAGTTAAAACATCTAAAAACATGCATTAAATATGGTGTTCAGCACAATTTTATCACATTTTATGTTGACTTTTTCCACCATTCTTCTTTCAAAATTTACATTTAGCAAATAAACAGCAATTGTTCATTAAATTGTAAATTTTTTTATGTAGCTTAAGATAAAAGGATATATTAAAATAAAAGGGCACAGTGAAATAAGGATCATAAAAAAATACACAGTCTAAAGAACCGAAGGTTTCTCACCGACACACTGAGGCTCGGACGTGCTCCATCGGGGTCGAGTGGAATTCAAGCAAGTGGCCACCTCATGACCTCTGACCTGGAAACCGGGGTCGCAGTGGAAGTGAGCCTGACCACCAGGGTGAATGTCTGTCACTGTCACTCCTCCACCCTCAGGAGAGAGGGGGAACGAGCAGGAGAGGAGGAAAGCTACAGAGGACGAGACAAATGTAATTACCTGTATGTTTAGATGAATGAAAGGTTTAGTAGGAAAGGGCTCTTTTGAAAAGGGCACCTTGGTAGTGAAGGCTGAAAACACCGTGACTGGTCTGCTTCAGGCTCCGATAGTGAATCTGCACCTGATTAGTTGAACTGCGAATCACCTGACCTTCGCTCATCATGGTTTCATTGGCTAATAGTTCAGGCCCTGGCTCCCCAATGCCAAGTATGGTGAGGGACTCCTCCTTGGACAAGTTTATCTTCTTCACCTGCGGGGAAGTGTGTATCCATGACAACAATGCAGATGACATTTGCCAAGATCCAATCAAATCAAACCACATTTTGCTGAGGTCACCTTTGTAAAGGCCTAAGATGTTCTTCTTCCCCAATCCTATATTTTTCATATTGTCAATTTTGAAAAGGTGCCAGTAATTTAATAGAGTTATTTTAGTTGTCCGGTTTTTGAGTCTTTTTGTGAAATTATGTCAAATTTGTTTTGCTTTTTGTGTTGATCCAATGCACATAAAGGAAATAAACATGTGTGTATCAAAACATTTGTAATTGCAATAGTCTTTTGGGAGAAATTGAGCATTTTCTGGAAATAATCCAGGGGTGTTGATCATTTTGACCATGAAAAAAAAAATAAAAAATTATATATGTGTGTGTGTGTGTGTGTGTGTGTGTGTGTGTGTATAATATATATATATATATATATATATATATATTTTTTTTTTTAAGTATCATTTTATATATATATATATACTGAATTTGTCTGTATAACTGTCAGTTTTATAAATGTACTATATAATTGTGCCATATAGTTATGGAACCCACCCAAGCATGTCCATCTGAGATTAGGTAACAACTCAGTTCAGTTTTAGGCAAGTGTGATTACAGGCATGTAGTCTGCACAGTGCGGCTTGGTGGTGTATTAACTTCCATTAAATTTCATTCTGTTAGCCACAATAGTCTCATATCTGCAGACTTCAGACACTAAACGTGTCTTGACAAATCTGCTACATTTGTAGTCAAGCTTTATTTGCAGCATTAATGGCAGCAGTGTTGTACCTGTATTTCCACCCCATATCCAGGGTACACAGTAATGCTGTATGTGCATTCCAATGGAGAAAAAGGAGCGGATGAGGAGAGGGGATCTGGAGACTCCACTATCCCCTCCATCCCTGACAGAGTGGCATTACACTGCACTGAATAGAGAAAGAGCAAAAGAGAAGGGAGAGAGGGGCAGAAATATTGTAAGACAGATCTTTTTTTGCATCTTATATTTGACAGACTTGCTGTATGTGTGAAGCTGAAAGCTTTGAAGTTGTTTTATGAGACACGGCTGCTGCTAAGATCCAATATTTTTTTTGGGGGGGGGGGGCATCCTCACAGGTACAGTACTTCGTTTAAATAAATTCCAGTTTTTCTGAACACTGAGGATCTATGCTTATTTTGATTTCGCTCAGCTGCTGTTTGCCTGATCACTAAGACGAGTCAATAAGCTTTAGTAGGTTTGAATGTGAGGCGATGTACAGCTGCCATTAAAAGAAGATTATAAAATGTTACTGTTTGTTCTTCCTGATATTAACTATTTGTTCCAAAATAAATATTTTTTCACAGCACTGTATATCTTGCCAAAGAAATATAGAAGATTTGAATATGGTCTAAAAAGGTATATAGGCATTTTTAAAAAATCTCCCATATTTAAAATACCTGGTGTGTGAACTGTCGTTATTGTTGTCGTGGTGATCAGCGTTGTTGTGGTCTCTTCCTCAGATGGTGGTGATGTCACAGCACTCCGGCCCCGTGATTGGCCTTGGGGAGCAGCCGATGAAGTCACGGCAGTAGTGAGAACACCTGGTGACATCACAGTGGAGGTGGAGTCAACGGATGGGATGGCCTGGGTTGGGTTAGTGGTTGTGCCTTTGAGGTAGAGTTCAGAGAAAAGACTCAGGAAGACCCTCAGGTTTACAAATAATAACTGTATATAAACAACAGTTATTATCTCTAAATTTGAGATCCCCAGCTACACCCACTTTAATCTGATCCTTTGATCCCATTTGATTCTTCCAAAAGTTCCATGTCCAACCTTTGCTTTATTAGGTTTTGCTAGAAACTATCCCACTCTTGCTTTAAATCAGAAGCAATGTGAACTAAGCAACCCAACCAAGGCCAAACCAGCCCTGACTAGGTGATGACAGTCAGTAATACCAAGTGTGCGGATTAAACTTGGCCCAAAAAAATGATAAAACTAACAGTTTTAAACAATATTTACCACGTTAGTCCAATTTAGAGGAAGTCATGAGCTCACCTATGTTGCCAGAGGATCTGCCAAGATACTCCTTACTCATTAACGCTGCATGGATCAACTCACCCAGTGGGCGTGGGTCAGAGGTCATGGTGGGAGGAGCTTCAGGGTCAGAGGTCACAAATGCTGCACCTTTAAGGACAAAGAGTTCATAAAGTTATGAAGGAAACAATATGATTTACCTAACATGGTCAGTTGCATTACTGATGATCACACAAATATGTGCACACACACACACACATACACACACAAACATGTGTGCATACACACAGTGAAAAAGACATATAAGCTATAAATACCTGTAGTCATGTGCAGGAGTGTGACATATAGTGTGACAGCAAGAACTGTGGACACCATGGTGAAGCGTGAAAGAAGTCAGTCTGTGAAAAAAGATAAGCAAGTGAAAATAAATCAAAAACAGCACAAAAAAGCTCACTTCCTCTCATGATAAATTAATAGCAGCAATACTACTAACAACAACAACAACAACAATAATAATAACAATAATGAGAAGAAGAAGAAGAAGAAGAAGAAGAAGAAGAAGAAGAAAAAGAAAGAATGCTATTATTATTATTATTGTTGTTGTTGTTGTTATTATTATTATTATTATTATTATTATTATTATTATTATTATTACTATTATTATTATTGTTATTAGTAGTAGTAGTAGTAGTAGTAGTAGTAGTAGTAGTATTATAGCTCTTAGCAAACACTGAGATTTCGGAAAAGGCAATGTCATTGGTCAAATCACTTTAAAATTCTTTCTGTTGTACCTACAGCTAAAGTCAACAAACAACCAAACACAAACTGTATTATCCACTACAATGTTTATGAGTCCAACCTGGAAATTAACATTATAGCTGTTTATTCAGATAATGTGATGATTTCTTGTCATTGCATCTGATATTAGTCTGTGTGTTCTGTACTCAGTATAGTCCTGTGCACTGTGTGTTCTATACTCAGTATAGTCCTGTGCACTGTGTGTTCT
>JBBIGC010000029.1:7583778-7597485 GCA_037576955.1 Lepidarchus adonis
TATCTATCTATCTATCTATCTATCTATCTATCTATCTATCTATCTATCTATCTATCTATCTATCTATCTATAAACATACTTAGTATCATGGTTACTAATGTAAAAATTGTTGTAATTTTTTTACAGTGCTGCTCACTGTCTCTATCACTCTTCTCTCTCTGCATGTTTTTGACTCTGATGCTAAGTTGGAGGGAGCGTAGACTTTGAGGACTTTGTGGACCTCATGGCTCCTAAGCTGTTAGCAGAGACAGCTGGAATGATTGGCCTGAAGGAGTTGAAGGAAGCATTCAAAGAGGTGAGGTCATTCAATCCCTTTTCTGGAACTTTGTCTCTCCAACACAATACCAGGGAGGGGTCAGAAATGGGGAGGGAGAGAGATAGAGCGAGAGAGAGAAAGGGGGGAGAGGGGACGGGGTTGCGCTGTTTTTCACTGTTATTGCTGTATCACCGTTAGTGTTAAATAATGGATAATGGATTGGTGGGTGAGATGGGGGGTTAATAGTGCACTGTGCTAAGACACCGTCATTGTGGTCTTTATACAAGTCTCCTCTCTAATGTATTTACTGCTGTGGTGTATGTTGAAGTCATTAAAAAGAGCATTTCTATCTGGAAAGTTTCCTAAATTCTTTACTTTAATATGAGAGCGTTCATGCATGTTGCCAAATATTAATAAAGCACAGTGCTGTTCAACAAAGCCTCTGCAGCATCATTACATGCATGGTTTCAGACTTACGTTAAAATTTGTGTTGCATCACATTAAGAGGAATGTACTGTATGTACAACATGTCTGTCTGCCTGTATGCCTGTTTGCCTTTCTGTTTGTTCTTCATCTCGTATTTCTGATGGTCTATACCTGCTAATGGAACAGACTTCTCATTTTTGTCTATTTGTGTGTAGTTTGATATTGATGGTGATGGTGCCATTACTATTGATGAGCTGAGGCACGCCATGCAGAAGCTGCTTGGTGAAACTACCAATAGGAAAGAGATTGAGGCAGTGGTGAGAGAGGCAGACAACAATGGAGACGGAACAGTGGACTTTGAAGGTGAACACACATTGCTGACTTGTTGTCTAATCATGCAACAAATGTAATACACACACACATACACATGGGGGGAGTGAGTGAGAGAGAGGGACATACTTTTTGTGTCACTAGATCCTGAGATACAAACCACATTTCTTCAATTGTAGAAGATAGGTCTGCAAAATTTCAGAAATAGAAAGCTTTCCATGATTCTGATCATGTTTGAGGACAATTGGGTGATGAACATATTCTGCATTACAACATATGTAATTTATTCTTATATCCATAAATGAACCCATGTATTAATGTTAGAGGCCTGGTCTTTTTTTTGTCTCATCAATGAAACCAACTAATAAATTATATACTTTCATAAGACTTTACATAATTATGTAAGAAAATGTTCTGCCTATTAGCAGAGGTGAACCATGACTACAAAAGCCAGCAATTCAATTCTGGCCAAAAACATTAAAAATATTGATCTAAAAACAATGCAGAAGGAAAAAGGTTATTGGAAAAATATATAATAATAACTCCCATTTTGATTTCTAGCTTTTTGGCTAAGCTAATATATTTACACATGGACATTATAAGCAAAATTAAAAATTAAAAATGGACACCTGAATGTGCTTAAATACATTTTTCAGTGTTTTATTTGAAGATTTCAACCAAGATATTAACATCTATTCATACCTTTAGCACAGAGCTGTCACTGTTTACCATGTTCTAAAAACCCACAAGCTGGGCTGCTGCTCATATGTCACTGATGTGTCTAGGATGTTCGGAAGGCCTAGCATGATGTTTTATATAATAATAAGAAGAAGAAGAAGAAGAAGAAGAAGAGGAAGAAGAAGAAGAAAAAGAAGAAGAGGAGCAGGAGGAAAAAGAAGATGAAGAAGTTTAAGATTAAAAAGAAGATGAAGAAGATAAAAAAGAATAAGATAATGATGATGATGAAGAAACGATAAAAAAATTGATGAGAATGATGATGGAGATGATGAGGAGGATAAAGATGAAGAGGAAGAAGAAGCTGAAAAAAGAAGAGGAGGAGGATGAAGGAGAAGATGATGAAGATAAAGAAAAAGAAAAAGATTATGATGAAGAAGAAGAAGAAGAAGAAGAAGAAGAAGAAGAAGAAGATAAAGAAGAAGAAGAAGAAGAAGAAGAAGAAGAAGAAGAAGAAGAAGAAGAAGAAGAAGAAGAAGAAGAAGAAGAAGAAGTTAGACTTTGTAATCGGAAGATGATTAATCATTAGAAATTATAGATTTGTGTGCATGTATGCCAAGTTTGTCCTTGTGCTTACGTGTATTTAAATTTGAGATGAGTTTGCTGAATAGGGTCATCAGTTTATACTTTGTTTTAAAGTGAGTGTAATCTCAACAACTTTGTCTCACATAGCATTAATACATTAATATAATACATACAGGCTGCAGATTAACTTATATGTACAGTATATTACAAAAGTGAGTACACCCCTCATTATATCTTTTCATGGGACAACACTGAAGATATGACACTTTGAAAGTAGTCGGTGTACAGCTTGCATAACAGTGTAAACTCAAAATAACTCAACACACCCCCATTAATGTCTAAACCCCTGGCAACAAAAGTGAGTACACCCCTAAGTGAAAATGTCCAAATTGTGCCCAATTAGCCATTTTCCCTCCTTGGTGTCATGTGACTCGTTATTGTGAATGGGGAGCAGGTGTGTTAAATTTGGTGTTATCGCTCTCACAATTTCTCATACTGTTCACTGGAAGTTCAACATGGCACCACATGGCAAAGAACTCTCTGAGAATCTGAAAAAAATAATTGTTGCTCTACATAAAAATGGCCAAGGCTATAAAAAGATTGCCAACACCTTGAAACGGAGCTGCAGCACGGTGGCCGAAAAGATACAGTGGTTTAATAGGACAGGTTCCACTCAGAAGCCATGGTTGACTAAACAAATTGAGTGCATTTTTACATTACATTTACAGCATTTGGCAGACGCTCTTATCCAGAGCGACGTACATGGTGAGCAGTTGGGGGGTTAGGTACCTTACTCAAGGGCACTTCAGCCGGTCCCGAGACTCGAACCTGGAACCCTTCGATCACAAACCCACTTCTCTAACCTTTGGGCTATGGCTGCCCCCATGCACATGCTCAACGTTATATCCAGAGGTCGTCTTTTTTAGATAGACGTATGGCCATATGCCACACACTGCATGGCTGTCATCCCAGAAGGAAGACTACAGTTCATTGAGTATTAAATTCCAAATGAGCACATATATTTTATAAACTAAAATGATTGATTTCAACATTTGATAGGTTGTCTCTTTAACTAAATAAGTTTGTGCTTACTTTCACTTACAGGTACAACTTCTCTGTATATTGTGCTCCTCATGTATGTGGTGAAAGTCATTTGAATTATCTGTAGCATTAAGGATAAGTTAAGGGTTTAATGTAGAAAACACCTCAAATAAATCACCAAAAAAATGTGAATATTACTTTTTTCTCAAGAAAAAAGTAATATTTTGCTTGTGTAAATATACACATGTTCATGTTTTTTTCTTTTATATATAGCTACATATTTTCTTTACTGTCACTATCAATTTTACTCTCCCTGCTTTCAGAATTTGTCAAAATGATGTCACGGGATTGAAAAAGAAGATCGACTATGAAGAGGAATGTATTATTGAAGGAGAACAAAGGCAAAGGAAAGAGTAGCACTGCTTAAATTTTCTGCTTATTACAAACCTTTTGGACTGGAACTTCCATCTCAGGTTAGAGAATGTGTTTTTTATAATTTTATACCAACTCAACATTGGATTTGCTCATTCTGTGCTTATTCTCTATGTTTAGTTTTTGCATAAGCCGGAATCCTGCACCATATTATCCAATGCTGTACATCTCCATGATGTCATACATCTTATGTAAGATTATTAGTAAGTTCTGTTAAGATGTCTTACATGTATCTTGTACTGAAGCATATGCAGTTTATATGTGAATGTAAACTTGAAAAGACTTATTTATAGAAACTCTGGAAAAGGTAAAGTGTTGGATAAAGTTTTTCATTTCCCACCGGAGGCTCCGTGTCATGTGTTTGCTGTCAGTCATGTGTTTTGTGCATTAAAAACACATGCATGCAGTTTATTTGCATGTTGAATAGCTTTTGAATTTCAAATTAGGCAAACTCACACCCACAACCCAACACACACCCACAAATACAAGTTTGAACATTTGGTAGACTACAAGACTACATTACATGAACATAAGACTACATTACATGAACATATGTCTGTTATTATAACTGACATAAACCTACATTAGCATTTACACCGGTTTATTTTGTCAGCTTTGTTGTTGAAGTGTTGGTTGGAGTGAGCTTTAACAAATGTCAGAAATGTGCGAGCCAGCATTTTAAGTGACAGTGTTGACTGTTGGGGTCTTTAGCTGAGATAATGGAACAGACCAGTTAGACAAGTAAAAGCTCAGTGATTTGTAACCGAAATAAAACATAAACATTTGAAAACACAAGTAATTAAACGACTTTGGGTATAATCTGGGATAATCTGAGACTGAAACCAAAATTTGTAAAACAGGGAAAAAATATCTGATAAAATCTTTCATTTTGCAATAAGAAAAATGTCTATTCACTGATATAGTTGGATGAACAGTGTGTGCTTCTGTTAATAAACGACTGGATTTTCCTTGTGTACTTAGTGTAAGGCCCATATGCTGATCAGCCAGAACATTAAAACCACTGAGAGCTGTAATGAAGGACATTATCTTATCACTGTACTAGACACCAGCCCTTCTGGGGAACCCGGGCCTAGAGTCACCTTTTCCTCATGAGGTTGGTTTTACCCATTGGAAATAAAAAAAAAACAACTGGACGATTTCATTGCCATTTTTTATTAAATAGTAGTTTATCTGGGGCTTCAATTCAGCCTTTAAAACTTATTAGATAGCTTACTTAGATATATCTACCTATAACTCATGCAGGGAATATTCTGCTTTCACCATTTCTACTGAATTTAAACCTCACTGTCTACTTTCAGAGCTAACATGATTCTACTGAATAAAAATGTTGGTCCCAAAATATATTTTTATGACTTTTTTATAGGACTAGAAGGCCACAAGGATCTTAACCATTATTAACATACCAACTAGGAAGGTATTTTGTAAAAATATATGGTATTCCTTTTCTTGAGTATGGTTCTATAGACTTGTAGGATCTATGGCCTGAAGGATTGATGGACTGAAGCTGATATGCAGTTCCTGGAGGCCCAACCCCTGACGAAGATACCTCATGTTGCTTTTAAATGTATTTCAGTGTCTGCTGTTATTTTATCTAACACTGATGCACAAATTTAGATCACACCACAGATTGTATTTACGTGCTACACTTCCCCTGTGACCAACAGTTGCTGTCTTCTTTAATCTTTTAAACAAGTTACCTGATGCTAACTTGGCCTTTGGTTATTATTCAGTAAATATGGTAAATTATTTGCTAATAACTAAGACAAGTGAAAGCTAATAATGGTGGTGGTCCATGTTTTCATCTGTTAACACTGTGGTAGCTGGTTAAACCTATATTGCAACCTGACAGCTGTGCACCCCTGCATCATTTTTAGGAATTAGGATAAGCACATAATCTCAATAAATCCCATGCAGTTTTAGACAGGAAGTCTTGTTGAAAGACATGTTGAAAGAGGGTGAGGTCAGCAAGAGTGTACTTTTTCTCTAAAGTCAGTCTCACCTTTCATGCTAGTGTGATTTTTTTATTAATTCTGGTATTTATGCTAATAAATCATTGAATTTTTTTTTTGGTTTAATCAAGCAATGATCAGAGGTTTTGATTACCCGGTCCTTCAGAAGCCCAAACTCCACAATCTCCAACCAACAGGAGGATCTTAACATGGTTCCTGCACCCATGGTTCAGCTGCAGCTTCGGTTCCATCTAGGCAACGAAAGGGACTTTGGTTTCAGTACCTTAGTAGTAGTACAACATTCAGTAAATACTTCAATTTCACCATAGCATTGGCAATCACAGACTGACACTACAGTATTTCTGATTGACCTAATGACCATCATGCTTAAGGTAATCTAGGGTTTTCCACCTGTTTAACGGTTTCACTACCATGGCTTTTCTCAAGCTGTAATGAATTGGCCTCCTGTCCAGGGTGTGACCTGCATTGGCCCATAGTCAGCTGGGATCAGCTCCAGCTTCCCCCCAACTCGAAATGGATAATCCAGTTTAGAAAAAGGGTGTATGGATGGGCTTTTCTCAAGATCTACGCTGAGATTATTCTGGGGGATTGGGGGAATATAAATACACCCTACCAATTAGAACCTATTTATCAAATATCAAACTCATACTGGCTGATTCACTTTTTTTTTGCCTTTTTGTCTAACAATTCCTTTTAGATTTAAATAAACCAAATCTGGTAAGTGCTACTTAGACAAAAGGATGGCCTCAAACTAAATCACAGCAATACCATTCTCTTTTCCGAGGCATCCAGTTGATTAGTCGCAGGTTAAGTGGAAGGGGATATAGTGCAGGGAACACAGTGCATAATTGTCTTCTGAGAATAGAAGCAGAGCCTCACTTTAATCAGCAACATCCCTTTCCTCTTTGGTCTCGCTCTTCAGCTGAGCTTCAACTCCACAAGCATCTCCAGATATATATGTGACCTTTGTAAGCTGGTGGGGCAAAGGAGACTGATGGTCACATCTGTTGCTACAGTGACTAAGCCTGTAGTATGGGGTTTCTCTCAACCACAAGCAGTGTTACATCATAACCATTGGATCCTACTTAGTTTCCTGAACAGAAGTCATACCAACATAATTACACTCATTTGACTTTTATCTGAAAGAATGTACAGAGCACATTTGTGTGGGTCAGCTTGGAATAACCAGATGGAAGGTGGATAAGTGACAACATGGTTACACACAATAAAGCACTTTCATAATCAACACTCTCATTTACATAAAACCATCCTTATGCAATATATCATTCTTTATACAACCAAAATCTATCCTCCCATCCCTGCCCACCATGACCAAATGGTGGGGGTCAAGTCTAATCTCAACTGCATGTCTATACAATTTTTTTAAATGTTAATTTTTTTTAAGTCAGCAACCTATGTATTTATATTATGTTGTGCAAAAATAGTGTGCACTTTTGAAACAAGTTACACTTCAATTAAGCAATGAACAAATTTGCTTGGTCAACAGAGTGAAAATCAGTTCCCGTCTGGACGTTTATTTCTGGAAGATCTTTCCCTGGTAATGGGGCAAGATAACCCTTTGCAAGAGTTTCATTTTTATGCTAAACAAAATTACTGTCACTGTTTGAACAATAAATTTGATTTCTCAATATTAAATCCCATTTTTCATTTTGATATCTAAAGATTTGCTCATGAGTGCCTTCTTAAAGTTAATACTGCCTTCAGCAATGACTCCAGGAACTTGCACTCAGCAGAAGCCTCTTAGACAAAATTCCTTAAAGACTAATCAGTGTGGATAGTTTAGTCTGTGTTTGTCTAGCCAGCATGGTGGTGAGGAAGACTTTCAGACATCCGAAAAAATGCATTTATTCATTTTTTTCCTCAGCTGAATTAAGCCACTGTAGATGTGTTGTTGACATGACCATTGAAGGGACCCATATGACTCGGCAGATGGGTGCTTGGCCTGTATGTCACCACGTAGTTATACCTCATTGAAAACTGAAGTCAAGGAAGCCCAGTCCCTACTGAGGTGTAAATTTAAAGAGAAATCTGTTAAATGTAATGCAAAAGAATATAAAAAGTGCAATATCTATATTCCTGAGGAATAAAATGCTACATAGATTTTTCATTTGAATAATTTTACATCATTAAAACATTACTTTTTTCTATTTTGGTGTAACTAACTCAAACTAATTAAAACCATATATACTTTTAAGCCATTGTTGCATGTTACTGGTAAACAAATAATTTATGAGGGCCCTGGATAACATATAAGTGAAAGTGACTATACTGTGTGTCAGTGTGAACGCACTCAAAGTGCATCACAATGAAATGTGACCGCTGCATCACCCATCACAAATGGAAGTTATCAGTTATCAACAGTACCCAGGAACCGTGTGGCAGGAACAGTACCTTGAACTTGCCACCTTCTGTTTTCAGGGGCAATGTCCTAACCACTAGGCCACTGCCCCTCCTATAATAAGCTGTCATGCTGTAAATGGAACTGGACGATGGATGTTAAATTAGTGCAGCTGGGCAGCAGAATCTACAAAGGCTGGTGATGTAATGTCATCACAGCATTGTTTTCGTTTTCCCTCTTTTAATCCCACTATACAGGCACTCTTGCAGGGTTACTTTTTCTATATCCATATTAATCCTACCTCTTCATCTATCTTTCCAAGTAGCTCTTAGTGTGTTTAATCCAGTGTAACTACATGTAAGCAGGATGTCTCCTGTTTTGTGTCTACTCTGATGATGTAACTGTCCTTGGTCTTCATTTGGCTGACCTTTGACTTCACAGGATATACTGTGGGTGTCTTATGGTCTCCTAAAATAGGAATTGTGATAAATGGAGGTTTAATCCCCTTTTTGTCCAGTTTTTGGTTTCTACAGAGTTTCAGAAGTATAATCTCAGAGCACTTGCATTTTGTGATGGCTGAGTTTCATGCTAAGTGTCCATTAATGACAAATTCGTTTTGCATGAATGATGTTTGGGATCTTTGAAATGTTTTTTACCACTGAGAATAGCAGAACAAAAATAATAATGTATCACCCTTGTCATTTTAATGACATTTCGAAAGTGTTAGCTCAGGCCTAGCAATTGGAAGGCTGGGGATCAAGGCTGGTCTACTTGTGCTTTACTTCGCAATGACAAATAGTCACAAAGTTCTTCAAATGTCAAAGCTTAAGTAAAAGGGAACAAAATGTGTTTAAAGGGAAATCTCTCTTTTTTTAATATATATTTTCTGCACAATTCAGTTATTGAAATGTCAATGTTTTGCAGTGGTGGTGATGTATTTAAAATATTACTCAAAATATTTCATCCACCCTTGACCAAATGAAATCCTGACCTGTGATAAAACATCCGCTCTACTCTATGACAACAAAACAACAACAAATATATCAACTCACCACCTTTTCTCACCATGATCAGAACAAAATTCAATTAAAAACATAAATGACCAGTGAAGGTCATTTTTCATGATTCAACAGTAAGAAAGAGATTGGGTAAAAATGGCATCCAAGGGAGAGTTCCAAGGCAAAAACAACTGCTGACCAAAAAGAACATGAAGGCTCACCTCACATTTGTCAAAAACATCTTGATGACCCCCTAACACTTTTGTGTAAATATTGTGAGAAGTTAGAAGACAAAACTTTTTGGAAGATTTTCATACTGTTACATCTGGTGTAAAACTAACGCTGCATTTCAGTAAAAGAACATCATAACAATAGTAAAGCATGGTGGTGGTAGTGTCATGGTGTGGGGCTACTTTGCTGGACGACTGACTGTAATTGATCGAATGACTTCTGTGCTCGGTCAGAAAATCCTTGTGAAACACGGAGGTGATTGCCTCATTCAGTCTGAGTTTATTTTTTGCCAAACCATCTTTAATGTATGTAGTGGTCTAGACATTTTGTATTCTAAATGAAAGTATTCTCTTGTTCAAGTAGGCTCCCAGTTGACCTGCACACAATACACAAATAGTTAAAGCCATAAAACATCTTTAGATACATAGTGTAATACAAACATCAACACTACATACACATACATGTGAAATACAAATATTCTACGTAGCCTGTATTTGAGTCATAAATACATGATTGTAGTGAAGATCAATGTTAACCTGGTGAACTTTAGAGTAAGATGCACCTTACATCATTGCTGCTGCACCTGGATTCAAACAAAGGAGTCATCAGTGGGACACACACCCAGCAGCTGTCCCACTCAAAGTGCACTAGACTGAACAGATCCAAGCATGTCCTCTAGGTAAGCAGGAAAATTGGGCTAGATTAAAAAAAAACATCTGTCTGTAATCCACACACTAATCCTGCGCACGTGTTGCCTAAAGTGAGCTCAATCTGTATTTCATTCATCATAAAAGTATAACGGGGACAAATCCCTGAAAATATATCTCCCCAAGTCCCCAAATCCTGACGTGACGAAAGTTGGTGGGTTTGTGTTCATGTTCTTAGGAGTTAAGAGGCATGTGAGCGAGATGCACTATTTAAACACTACAGGGAGGATCTCAGTAGGATTATTTCTGATACTTTGTCTCACATCTGGCCCAGACTAAACAGGATTCTCAGAGCTAATACAATAATCTATACCAATAAAGAGATATGCCATTATCTGTTCAGATTGCAAAAATATATAACCAAAAATACTCTTAAGACTCCCAACTTAAACAACATATTTAGAATATTAAAGGACCCATGCTTTTCTTCCATAAGGTCCATTTACATTACTGCATGTACCAAGAGATGTTTCATGTTTACGAGAACTTTGTCTAAAATTTCATCATATAAGGCTGTAGACTGAATACACAGATATTTTTACTAGGTCACTGCCTAGCAGCCTTTGACTTCCAGATTCGTTCGGGGGTTAAGAGGTCAGACCACAAGGTTCAAATACTTGCAACGGTCTTCTGTAGATGATCAGATGAAGGAGTACAAAAGACAAAATAAATGCAAATCTAACAGAAAAAGCATAAAAAGTTATGGCATCTCATGTTAAGCTAATTTTCAAAATTAAAATGATCATGTGCACTAAAATCACAATCTTATAAAGTGTTGTGTAAACACGCTGTTAGTATCCTCACAAAACCCAACTAAAACTGAGGTCTGACTAACCTTTCAGTGTCATTAGAATACTCATTAAAATAAATACACCAATTTTAAGTAAAGACACATTATGCAAAATCAGGCAGTTGATTGACTTCTCTAAACTCTTCCCACTCAAGATACAGAGGAATGTAGACACACACAGCTTTTACAGTCAATGATGTTTTTTTTATTTTGTTACATTATTGTAAATCGGTCTTGGTTCCAAAAGTTCTGACCAGCTTCACCCCACCCTCATGGTGAGGCGTGGCCTGTTGCATGTCAGTCAAAAAGTGGGAGAGGCTTCAATGGTCTTACACTTGTCTTAAAAACAGTCTCATCCACACAGCTCCCCGCATCCAGCGACGTGGATGTTCACACTGCATGAAGCCTTCAGTGCAGAGAGAAATCCCCCCCAAAAAACAACAAAAAAACAAACAAAAGCCAAACAGAAGCTCAGTCCATCGTGCTTTTGAGTTTCATATGAGGAAATCAGGCAATCTTTATACATTTTTTTTCTGTTATCTGAGTATTTTTTTTTATTACACACGCCCTTGTAGCTTACAGTAAGTTCCCCCCACTGAGAATTTCATAAGCAGAATTTTAATGAGTAAATTACTTAATCTTTTATTTATGGTTAAAATACATGTTTTGTGAAATGCGTCCCCAAACCGTTTTGTTAAACTTAAGTTGGCCCTTAGGACCCCACTGGCACACTGAGTAAAAAGCTGATGGTTGCACAATGAACCAAAAACCATAAAACAGTTATAATACTTAATTATAAAAAGAAACGTTGACATTACTTAACACCTTTTAAGTAAAATTCCAAAGAATTTGGCAGCAAATGATGAGGTTCAGAGTCAAACTGCACCACCACAAACACACGCACATTTTATACATGTGTATACACACACATGCACATGTGCGCACGCACACATACACGCACACACGAATACACACTCTCTCGCGTATGATAATGGACACTTCCTGGGTAAGAGATGACAGTTTCCTGTTCAGAAGGGCTTGGTGAAGTGGCACACTGTGATTGGCCATGTGAGGACTGAAGGAGGTCAAATAAAAAGTAGCCCCAGTTTTTCTTTTCACCTCTTGCTCATTTTTGCCCTAGTCTTCTCCTGCTTTCATTCCTCGCACTGATCCTTCATTACGCATCTGGCAAGAAAACCAGAACATTGCAATTTCAGCAGAAACAATGACATTAAATCAAATAAATACAAGAGAAACTTTAACTGCCTGTGAACGGACTTTCAAAATTCACTGGTGCTTCCATTTAGAGCATTCAAAATTATCATACAAAACCAACTCGGATACAAGTTTCTGAGGATAAAACAGGCATGAGAATCCAGAATGTACTGTTGCATGCTCAACTACGGCAATTAGTACCTGATCCAGTTCTCGCTGCGTCTCCTCCTCCATTCTACGGATGTCATCCATGGTGAGTTCCACCCAGCGGTCCAGCCAGCAGAACAGCTGACGGTGGAAATTAGTGAAAAGCCTCTTCTCCTGCTGCTCAGAGAGAGAAAGGCATAGAGATAGAGAGAGATTTACAAAGTTAACTAGTTGTAATGTGCACAAATATAATCGGGGAATCACAGCCAAAACAGGGATTTGGATACGATATGAAATACCTAATTGTCTTATACACACTGAGTTTTACACCGTCATACCTTGTGAATAAAGTTCTCCACACGCCCCTGCAGACCCCACCAGCGGAAATGCACTGTCACCAGCTTATATGCAGTCATGTAGGGACAGTTACTGTTATGAAGCTCCTTCTAGACACGGAGGAAAAAAGGTACAGAGTGAGAGAGAGAACAAGTAAAAGAAAGAAAGAAGGAAGATAGAAATGCTTTCAGTGTGGCACAAAAATGCTGTTAAAGGAACCTGGTGAGGTTTGCTTAACATGGGATAAATATGTTTAATTGATCATTAATCTTCCTCTTATAAAAACAAATTTATATAATTTAGTGTAAGAATGTATATCTTCAGTTGAGCTTTTCTGACATGGACAATGAATATGAATTGTTTTAAATGGACAATATACACTGAGTAGATGACATTTAAGAAGAAAGATAAGGATAAGAAGAAAAAAATTAAATGAACAAACAAAGCTTAACCAGAAACACATGAATAGCTGAATAAAGCTTCTATTCCATGGTTTTCCTTTCTTTATTTCATGCAGTAGAAAACATGACATGATGACTTTATTCACCATCAGATTCCACATACAGTAAACATTTCAACACTGTACGACTCTCCTATGCCTACTGTTGCTGAAAGTAAATAGCAAAAAAACAAATAAATTTTTCAAAATCACATGTTTTAATTTGACTAAATCTGTATATCCAGTATAAATGGAAATGTTTAACGTTTAGTCAACCGATACTTAATCAATTCGCAACATCAAATCGTGGATTCCAGAGCCATTCGGCATAATGACACACAGCATTACAAAAACTGGGACCGAAATTATGGTTAATACCATATAATAATAATGAAAAGGAGGTTGTGCTGGTTTTTCCAACATATTTTAGTGACGTAAGGTATTTACACCATTTTGTGTCAAACCATTCTACCAGGTAGGATAATTGGTTCAGGGTATGTAAGCAAAACATACCTTCCATCCTGGTCCCAGTGGTCCTCTGCCAGTTTTCTCAGAGTGAAAAAGGGCTGGATCCTCATCTGGCTTATAGTCCTGGAAGATAAATAAGCATGTTTGTGTACAACTGATGCACTCCTTATATCATTTGTGAGACGTGGCCTACAGTGGTTCATTCTAAAGGTAGAAATATACTTGCTGTGAGCTACGTGTGCGTATCCGCACCCAGTTGCGTTGTTAACGTTTGTGCTGAT
>JBBIGC010000029.1:7604857-7628260 GCA_037576955.1 Lepidarchus adonis
GAGTTCCAGAGTTTAGGGGCAGCAACACTAAATGATCTCCCACCCATAGTGACTAACCTGAATTTAGGGACGGTGAGTAATCCAGTATCAGAGGAGCGTAATGAACGGGAGGGAGTATATGAAAAACACTGGTTACGATATTTGTTATTTATATATACTAAAAAGATTTGAAATATATATATTTTCAGGTTTCTAAGACTTTTGCACACTACTGAATGCGTCAAACACACTTATACACTATAAGCTTGTTTGACGTACTGGCATTGCCTACATTAACAGCTATGAATTAACTTCATGTTTTTAGGAGACAACTATAGTCAGCACATAGTATAATAAAAAAAACTAAGCAAGACATTAACCCCAAGTAATCCATAAGATCTACTGTCACTATTTGCAGAACAGCTTCACATGGTCTTGGAATGCTGTCATACAAGTGCTGAAGTGTGTACTACCGGACATTGGACATTTCTTCAAGACAAAAAAAACCCAGTTTCTTCATAGGTGGGAGAAAGCATAATGGTGCATAGATCTAGTGACTGGAGAGGAAGCAATTCAATTTAATTGTGGTGTTAAGTTTACCATTTAAGCAATCTTTAATTTCTTTAGCAGTGTCAATGTGTCAGTTTTGATGTACAATATTGAAATATTGAACAAACAGTGTTTGCCCCCACTTGGTATAATTATAATGGTATAATTACCTTGCCTATATATAAACACACAGGCAACAAGATAGGTGTGTAGTCTGTTCTCACACTTAACATTAAACATGCTATAACTTTCCCAAACATAAGCACATTCATATGATATGTATTACATGGTTTTAAATGGACTTATCAGACCAAGTTAGGGTTTTTTTTTTTTTTAAATAGATATTGTTGTTGGGTATAAGGCATTATAAATAAGATATTACTAACCTATACCAAGCTGACACAATAAATCATGCACCTACAGCAGCAGTATTTTTTATTTTTTTGTACTTTCTCCTCTGTTTTGTGTTTCTTCCAACTATGCAAAGTTTTTCTACACTTTTTCTTTGTTGCAAAAGAGGTATCAAAAAGAGAACAAAATCACAAGTTGTGGTTATCTCTAGCTGTTTGCAGTTTGTTCAGGTGTGGCTTATTTTGTGATTTGTGATTGTGATTTGTGTTTTCCGATCATTGTGAATACCACAACGAAATTTGTGCTCTGCAACAGCGCCCGGGGAGCAGTGACGGTACCTTGCTCAAGTGGTTCCTCAGTGGTGTCTGGGCTGGGACTTGAACCTGCAACCTTCAGATTTCAGGGGCAAAGTCCTAACCACTAGGCCACCACTGCCCCACCACAGGTACATCTAAAAAATGTGAATATCGTGAAAAAGTTCAATATTTCTTGACATTTCTTTCAGAAAGTGAAATCCATATATTATGTAGATTCATTACACATAGAGTGAAATATGCCAAGCTTTAATTTATTGGAATTTCTATGAATATGGCCAAAATTCACTGTCTCAGAAAATTAGAAGATCACGTAAGATCAATAAAAAAAGATATTTTACACAGAAATGTCAGTCTTCTGAAAAGTTCATTCCTATGCACTCAATACTTGATCCTTTTGCATGAATTACTGCATCAATGCAGCGTGGCATGGAGGCAATCAGCCTGTGGCTCTGCTGAGGTGTAATGGAAGCTCAGGTTGCTTTGATAGCAGCGTTCAGGTCGTCTGCATTGTTGGGTCTGGTGTCTCTCATCTTCCTCTTGACAATACTCCATAGATTCTCAATAGGCTTCAGGTCAGGTGAGTTTGTTGGCCAATCAAGCACAGTAATATCCTGGTCGTTGAAACAGCTTTTGGTACCTTTGGCAGTGTGGGCAGGTGCACAGTCCTGCTGGAAAATGAAATCAAGATCTTCATAAATCTTGTCAGCAGAAGGAAGCATGAAGTGCTCTAAGATTTATTGGTAGATGCTGTCTTGACTGTGGACTTCAGAAAACCCAGTGGACCAACACCAGCAGATGACAATCATCACTGACTATGGAAACTTCACACTGGAACTCAAGCAATGTGGATTCTGTGCCAATGACTCTCTTCTGGACAACTCAGAGGTCAACAGCTGCCCCATGACTGTGTAGCCTCCTGACCCAGACTGAGACCATTTAAAGGCTTAGGAAACCTTTGCAGGTGTTTTTAGTTAATTAGATGATTAGGGTTTGACACCAAGACTTTTAACTTTTTCAAAATATAAAAATTTTCTGAGACAGTACATTTTAGGTTTTATTATTTGAAAGTCCTAATCATTTTCCAAGAAATTCCAAGAAATAAAGGCTTGATATACTGTATATCTTCCAATAATGTCCCATCTCTTATTGACTGTATTATTGGCTGTAAATACCCATCACCATTTCCTCTGTGAGGTGAATAATAGCCCGTCTCCAACAAACACCTGTCTCTATTAGTAGTTTTTTTTAAATAAACGCTGAGGTTACTATTGGAAGATATCAAGTATTTTACTCTATGTGTAATTAATCTATATAATATATGGATTTCACTTTCTGAAAGGAATGTCAAAAAATATTTAACTTTTTCACAATGTTCTATATTTTTGTATATGTACTTGCATTGTCATGACTTTCCCCTTCATTTTCTTCATTTTTTCAAATCAATACTCTTGCAGTTTGGTCACTTGCCAATTGCAAGCAATGTTTCAAACTCTACTACTTGCATCATGGTGTTTCAAAAAACACTCCTATCAAAGTACTGGTCAGACCGTTTTCTTAGCTGACACATCAAAATGTGTCCTAATATGACTCACCTGAAGGGTGAAAAGTGTTTCAAATGCTGTGTTCACATTTGTAGTATGAATAATCCTTTTCTAATCAGTAAAGTATATATTTACAACAAAGCAGTCATGGCAGATATACAATATTCATGACTCATGTCTTACATAATACTTTCTCAGTGACACTTTTGAAGATTTGAGCTGTCTTGAACAGACAGGTAGAAATAATGTGGTATGTGGGAAGCATATGGGAAGAATATAGTGTGTTTTCAGGATCTACAAATTGTTAAAGCAAATTAATTGAAGATATTGCTCTGGGTTCTTTGTGGAGCAGATCTTTGTAATACTGCTCTGCTGATTTGACTGGTATCATAATTGTTGCATTGTATTTTGAGATGAAGCCAATATCAAGTTATACAATTAGAAATAATATTTTAATATTTGTAAGTAAAAGAAGTTTTCAGTCCCTGAAATGTTGGTGAGTGTTCTAACTGGAAAATGTGCTTTTTATTGGTACTTAAAAGGATCTAATGACTGTTTGCTCACTTTATTTAGCAAGTATGTGCCTAAATTACTTTCTTCTGTGATGTAAAGAACATAAACAGAAGATGATCATGACATTACCTTGTGAAATGTCCATGGGTACACAGAATCAGACACACATGCACACATTTTACCTTTAGAGGAAGTATACAGGGGGGTTGGGGCACTCTCAGGGGTAAAAAGTCCAAACACACTGGTTGCTGCAGTGAACAGTTGCAACACTGGATCCAGTAGCTTCTACCTCAGGGCTTGTGAAGATAACAAAACTCCATGGTATGTAAAATTCAATATACAAAGCATCATGGTTGCTAGTCATTATCTGGTTCAAACGGTCTTGTTGACGGTCACCAGCTCCATGCTACTTAGTAATCTACCTGACAAAAAGACAAGAGGTTATTCACTCTTATACCATGATGGGAACAAATGTGTAGTTATAACTACAAGATATAATCATTTGCAAAATATGTTTTTAAAAAGTTGAGATTTTGAGTACATTTTGGTGCATTATTTATTTTATTTACTTAATGTCAACATTTATTTATTTAGATCATTTGCATTCTGCTGAAAAGGGGATGTGTCATTCTAAACCACAATTTTAATTCAGAAAAATACATAATTAGCGAGAGCAACTCATTAATTACTTTAATTAATTAGATTAGGCTCGGTAGAAATTGTGTGAATAAATACAGTAGCTTAATTACTTTTTAAAAATAAGAATGAGTCTCATAAAGCACTGAACATGTAAACTCTATCTTTCCTTGTCTACCAGATGGTAAGCTAAAATATCCTGTCACATGCAAGATCAATGGTGAATACTGTTCAGGCTGATCTGTCTAAGCTTGATCATCATTTTCAAACTGCTGAGACCTCTGGTAGCTCCTCTGTATGTTCATGTCTTCTGGTGCATGATTATCCCATTAAAATCCCCTTCTCCAGTGCTTCACTTTCGCTGGCCCCCCAGCCTACACACTCTCCCACTGTATCGCGAGAGACAGACTGGGACAGGAGGCAGAGAAATATCCATATCCCTAAACAACAACAGAGCAATATTCTCTCGTCCAAAACAGATGTAACAGCTATCATAAGACTAATCAAACTCTTTCACCCGAAATCGATGTAAAACGGTGGACGAAGTATAGAGAGTGGAGTGAGAAGTAATACTGAGGGCAAAAACATTGGCTTATTGGCCATTCAGCTAGCTATGTAGCTGTCTGGCTAGTTAGCTATTTACAAGACAGGCAATTTACGGGCAGTTGCTTAGTTAGCTGGCTGGGAAGCTACATTAGCTACTTTGCGTGGTGCTTCCTTTGAACACATTTACTTTCTTTCGCAAATGCCATCTATTTCGACCCAGGTAGGTTACGTTATGGATCTGTTCTCACTGTGAGCTACTCTTAACTGTGTATGAGATAAAATGTAGCTGGCAAGCTGGCTAACGCTTTTATTAGCAAAAGTTACCCAGCTAGCTTGTTAGCTACTTAGCTCAGCGTGTTTACATTATTGGCTCGTCGTTGAACGAGCGAACTGTATTTTTACTCCACTAATGTGACAGACACAGCGTTGTCTCGTAAGCTAGGGCTTAATTTCTCAGGCTCGCCAGTGATTACATGACAGCTTAGATGTGTTATCGTGGCCAGGCCTATGTGTGAGTCTGATCTGTTGTTTTTCTCTCCATCCAACGTTAGCGAGCCCTCAACACCAGAGAGTCATCGGTCTCCACTTACACACGGACCCGAAACTGGTAAGTTAACGTTTATACTGTATTACGTCCCAGTTTATGTTGTGAGCTGGCTAAATTAGTTCGGTTTTAAAAGCATGTTTTCATTTACTTGAAGTAAGCAGTATGCAATTTAAAGAAATTACCATTGTCAAATGGGGAATAATCAATAATTACAGCGGATATTTGTCCATATTTCTAAAAACTTATTTTGCATCTATGAAATAAACGTAATTGGTTAATTGAGCTGGCAGAACTGATTTACATGTTACTGTCCTGTAGATTTCACATTGCCGGTCAAACCATCACCCGGTGATCTCCATTCTCGGATGAAAGTACTTTATAAATGGTCATCCATGCGTTGTAACACTGATCAATAGTTTAAAAACTGGAATAATTTATTGTGGTAAATCAGTGTCACAACCAGCATTTTGGAATAAACACGATGACCAAGAACCAGAGTTGTGCCAATGCCATGCCTTTTTTTGTTCTGAGAATAATAATAATGCTGTTAAGAGTGTAAATATCATAATAGCATTTCTATTTTTTCTCTATACAATGTTAAAGTAAAACATTTCTTACTGAAAATGTTTCACATGAATCTTTTTTGTTCATTGCAGGCCATGGATCCATCCATCTGGTTGCTTGTAGGGCCGTAAAAACAAGAAGACCACCATAGGAAGTAAAGTATCTTGTCAGGTTCACTCCTTAGTCAACACTAGCTCGCTAGCATCCTTCTGATGTATTCTAAAGACATACCAACGCCTGTATATAAGTTAACATGCGTTGCTTAATGTTTAGGGCAGACACTATTTTAGGCCAGCTTTATAAACTAGGAGTCCAGTCACTTATTAAATGGGGGAAGGCCGTCATCATTGCTTTATTTTTTTCAGACTTATGACTTACATGAAATTTTACTCAATGAACAGAGCGTGCCTCCTCCTTGACCCATCAGATTTTCAGGTCAAAAGACTTCAGTGATTAGTCTCCAAATCACCGTAAATCAGTTGGTCGTTTAGTGAAGTATGAACGGCTCCCTCTTAACCCCACCCAGCCCACGGGCTGCTGCAAGCTCCTCCCCTCTTCCCCCATCTCCATCTCCCTCTCCATCCCCTCCATCTCCTTCCCTCCTGCCCCTTTCCACACGCCCTCCACCTTTACCCCCTCCAACCCCTGCTGGCCAGCCGCTGTCTTCTCTCTCAGACACACCCACCCCCTCTCCCTCTCCTTGCCTTAGCTGGACCGAGTTCTGTGAGCTTCATGCCCGAGTAGCGGCTGGTGACTTTGCCCGTCATTTCCGGGCCTTTTTGCTGGAGAACCCTCACTATTCCCCAGATTCTGCTGCTGCTTTTTGCCGGCGCTTTACAGACCGATTTGTTCGACATTTTGAAAGCGAACTGGAGGGAAGTGGCGTGGGGAGGGAAGGTACAGGAAACTGGGTTGCCCAATCAGATGCTACGTCTTTGGAAGAGGAGGCAACATCTCCTCCCCTTCTGCCCCAAGAGGTGACCACCCCCTGCCCTCCTGCTCACATTCGGGCGCCACCAAAGCCCATGTCAGCTCGGCCAGGACTGGACAGCCGAGGCGGGGAGAGGTTCCAAAACCCTGCAGCTTTTCAGGACACATATGCGCATACAAAAATTCTTCCCCCTTCTTCTTCATCATCTTGCTCCTCATCAGTGGGTGGCAACAATGGACGGAGGGAAGACAGATTGACAGTTAAGCCATGCCCTGGCAACTTGCCTGGGAACGGAGACATGGAAGAGGAGGAAGATGGCTGGGTGGGACCTGTGACTGGGGAGGAGGTGGAATTGGACGAGCAAACAGAGAAGGATGGAGAGGCAGAGGGCGTGGCTCTAACTGATAGAGCTGATGACAACCAGACTCCTGTAAGCATCACCTCTGGTGTTCAGTTAAACTCTGGCTCTAAAGGCAATGGCGGTCACTCCAAAAACAAACTGAAAAAGCGCTTCTCCCTACGCAGTGTGGGGCGGAGTGTTCGGGGGAGTGTGCGGGGCATCCTGCATTGGCGCAGCTCCTCCAGTGACTCCCCCCAGAACTGTGGGCCCTCAAACTCGGCACCACTGCCCTCCAGCTACAGCTACACTACAGGACTCCAGGATGGCAAGAGGAACTCTGGCTCCCACACCATCCCTGCCTCTCTTCCTGTCTCTCTTTCTCTCCCACTCTCCCTTCCTCACTCTTCTTCATCCTCCCTCCCCCCCTCTTCATCCAGCAGTGCCACCTCCCTCTCTCTTTCTGAGGCCCGTGACCGGAGGAGAAGTAATGGAGAAGGTGAAAAGGAGAAATGGAGTCACAGACTGGAGAAATTGCGACTGTCCCACTCTCCTCCGCCCACTCTTGGTACCACAGTAGGACCTTCCTCAGCCCTCTTGCCTTCGGCTTTGCCCCCCAGCAGCGCAACAGCCCCTAGGAAGACGGGCAGGCTTGTTCGAGAGGGAGGAGTGACTGTCTTCTCATCCTCAGATGAGTTTGCCGGGATTCACGGTTTTCCAGGCTTTTCCTTTGGACTCCTCCACCATGGTACGGACAACAACACAGCCTCTGGGTCTGGTGTAGGACAGACAGGTGGAATGCAGTCTCTTGCCACAGGGGGAGCTATAGGAGGAAGGGGCACGCGCTGGCACAAATGTCGACTGGTTCTAAAAGAGCGAGACAAGGAAGGAGGGGAGAGAGGAGAGGAGTATTTCCTGGAGTTTTACATCCCTCCCAAAGTAAGTGGAAAAACCTACTTACATAATATGCATTCATACATTTATTGGTATTGCTGCTTTTCTGTTTAAGTTCAAATATAAGTTGACAATTATAGTTAAACATAAAATATTGTCATTTAAGAATATGACATTGCATTTAATATAAAACCTTAAATGGTATTACACTGAATTAATACAGTTTCTTCATTCTTCACAGTTCACTCATTAAGATATAACTGAAATCAACCAGAGTGGCTTAAATTAAAGTTTGCAAGAATCAGAAATATTCATTATAGTGCTGAGCGGGACCAGACCTCAGGAGTGTTTTATGCCTCTAAAGCTACCTCACAGAAAACTCTTACATGAAATAGTTATGATACTATTGAGATAAGGTTGTGACCAAAAACATCTTTTAAAAAGTCAGAGAGGTGCATATATTTTAACAAAAGTAGTATTCAATTTTTTTTTCATGGTTTCTCCTATTTTTGCCATAATCAAAATTTAGAGCTATAGGCTCACTGTTTATTTCAGAAGTAAATATATATGTTTGAGATTGAGATTGCAACCTATGGTTCCCATCACTGCCCCTTGTAAAAAAAACAAAAAACATTTCATGTGTTAGGAAGTTTAAAGCTGTGCATGTATGGTGATACTCTGAATCTGGGTAATATAATCGTCAGGAAATCCATGTGAACTAAACTAGGGCTGCAACTAATGATTATTTTAATAATCGATTCATCTGTCGTTTTTTTCCCCCCGATTAATCAGATAAAAAAACAAAAAACAAGAAAAGCATTCGTTTCTAACCCTTTATTCAAAAACAGAACTAAAATCTTTGGAAAGTGCACAAACATGTTGCTCCTTGAGCTTTTATAATAATTAAATAGTTCATTTATTATTATAGTTATAATAGTAAATAAAAAGTTCAATTATACTCCACATTTTAACACAACTTAAGATGAACTTTACAATTAAATTAAAAAGTACAACACACACATATATTTGTCAATAATAACTTATATGGGACAAAGCACAGAATATACACTGCAAAAAATGCTTTTCTAACTTTGTAGTTTTGTCCTGTTTTCAGTCCAAATATTAAAATAAAATCTTAAAATCAAGATACATGTATTACACACTTGAAATAGCATAAGAAATTATGTCTTGTTTTCTGAAAAAACATCTCAAAATTAAGTGATGCTTTAAAATTATCTGCCAATGGGGTAGGAATTTTTTTTAAGTTTTAAGCATCACTTAATTTTTTCATACCATTTTTCTTGTTTAGTAATCTTGATTTAAGATGTTTTAGATATTTGGAAACAAGAAAAATTTCTAATTAATCGATTATGAAATTTGTTGCCAACTCTTTTATTAATTGATTTTTATAGATTTAATCGATTCGTTATTGCAGCCCTAAACTAAACAGATTGTTCTGCTCTCCCTTGACAGTCCTCCAAGCCCAGAGTGACTATACCATGTTGCTCCATTGTTGATGTCCGGAGCACCACAGCTCTTGAGGTGCCAGATAAAGAGAACACCTTTCTTCTTCAGGTATGTCTTCACTAACCTCACCTTGTTTTCTTGGGTCCTGTATCAGTCTTGCTTTTTGTTTCTTCTTAGATTTTCTTCTTTGCACTTTAAAATTTCTTAAGGCCGGTGTTTTTGCAAATTGCTTTTAACCAAATTTAATGTTTCTCTCTTGTTGACTTGCTCTGGCTATATTTATTTTTCTTACCCTTCATCTCTTTCTCATATGTCAGTTGGAAGGGCAGGTGCAGTATGTAATTGAGACCAGAGATGCAGTTCAAATGAGAGCTTGGCTGAGTGACATCAGGAACGGCATCTGTCTAAGGTAACATACATTTAAGGTGTCAATATAAATTGTACTCTACAATTGTTATTTTGTGCTTAGGTTCAAAGGTTAAAGTATTTTTGAACAGAACTGGCCCATTCATGAGCTCCCCAAGAAATTCATAGCTAATGCTGTGAGCTTGGTTGTTTTTTGTCATAATATCTACATTTAAACAACTATGTTGATACATTAGGTTGAATATATTGGATAGTATTTTTGCTTTGTAACTGAGATAATGTTGCAAAATAATCTGGTCGACACTTTCAACCTGCACAATATTGATTAGCTATAACAAGATAGCATTTTAAACATTACATTGTAACTCTGAAGAAGCAGTACTAAAAGAAGAAGAAGAATAGTGATAAAATGGTAGATCTGCTTTTTATGACGCACCCAGTTGCAGTGTATTAAATATACCCTCTGACCCTTTACTGTAGTGAACAAGAGGATATTGAGGGGGTATGTGGAGGTGCACAGACGGACCTCAGTGGCACGCCAGAATTCAGTGACCGCCTGTCCCAAGGTTAGTGTGTTATGAGTGTAATTACCTGGTGTTCGGAGCTAAACCTGCACTTTTGTAGCACATTCTGAAAATGTTTAGATTGAGCTATGTGAGCTCTGTAAAATCTTTTCTAAGAAAAGTTTAAGTGGACTGTGAAACCCTGCAGACCCTATATTTAATTCTGACCACTTCAGTTTTTAAATGCAAATCCACAAAAGAGGGGCTCAAAAGAAGAAAAGCCTACACAAGAAAACCTACAAACATCAGCTGGAGAAATTTTGTGTGTAAAAGTGGTCAAAAATGTTAGCAAACCAATGTCAGAGACTGGTGGACATGTTTAAAAATGCCTACAAGAAGTTATTATATCTGCTAAAGGAGCAATACTATGTTCTGGTTCCAAGGGGGTACTTACATTTGATATTTATGTTGAACACATGACTGAAAATGTTATTTTTCTAGTGGTTTTGTTCAAAGTGTACTACTTTTATCTGTAGGCACTGGAATGTTTGCATGATTAAATATATTGTAAATTTCAATGTATGTTATGCTGACTCAGGTTGGAAAATGTTTGTAATAATTATGCAAGTTCAATGTTTCTGTATAGTAGTATTGCAAGCAGTAATTTATATTTGTTTTTGGTATGTAGTATGTTATGGGGGTGTGGGTGGTTCTCCACTGCTGGAGCCTCTACCTCCTGAGTTGCCACCCCGTGCCCCTCTTGACGAATCTGACAGTCGACTGCTGGGTGGAGGCGGTGCTAGTCTTGGTACACCATTTGCAGAGACCCCTGATGCAACAGGTATTCGTACTTATTGCTCTAAACTGGTAAAAAAGGAGTAAATAAAGCATTAAAGAGGAGTCAGAGATAGAACCCACATTGTGTTTAAAGTGATAGTTTGGCCAAAAATAATGTTATATTAAAATTCTCATCATGAATATAGTCAATCACCAGATACATGATTTGGTGTTTGAAGTGTGCTTGAGTGTGCTATTTTATATTCCTTTTAAATCTAGTGAAATACCAAACATCATTCTACTTGGGCTCTTTCCATTGCTGCTCATTAGAAAGTACTGTCATTCTCATTTAGCTGCTCTTATTTCTTAGGGTCCTTCTTGTTTTCTGAGGGCTCTGTGGCAGAACCAGTAGAACACCCATTGAGTGAGTGTCAGTGGTTCCATGGTACACTTTCACGTCTAAAGGCTGCCCAGCTGGTGTTGGCTGGTGGAATGGCAAGCCACGGTGTCTTTTTGGTCCGGCAGAGTGAGACGCGGCGGGGGGAGTATGTCCTTACCTTCAACTTTCAGGGCAAAGCTAAGGTGGGTCTGAGTGAAACACATTCAGCCTCACATATTTATGTTTAGGGGTATTTTTGTGGTGGTATTCAACTGGTTTACCTTAAATAATTATTATTAATTATTACTGTAATTACACAATTACAATTAGGCTATTAATAATAATAAATAAATGCTCTGTACTGAAATTCAGAAATAGAATTCTAATATGTAAAAACAAATAATATAAAGCTTGATTTTTCTTACTGCAAACCTTCTTTAAAAATTCAGCTGTTATCACTTGAAAGCATAGAATTCACACACATTGTTTTAGTAAATGTATGAAGAGAAATTATATCAATTTTATTTTCTTTATATGTTAATCTTTTTTGCTCTTTCTGTCCCTCACACCAAAGCACTTACGTCTCTCTCTGAATGAGGATGGCCAGTGTCGTGTGCAGCATCTCTGGTTCCAGTCCATTTTTGACATGCTGGAGCACTTCCGGGTCCACCCCATCCCTCTGGAGTCTGGGGGAGCCTCTGACGTCACCCTCATCAGCTTTGTGGGGGCCACAGCTGTCCGGCAGCCAGGTACCCACACCTTGAGTTAGTGTTGAAGGGGTGAAGGTCTTAGGTGCTTGGTTATGATGATGAACAATAGTGTTTTAGGAATGGGTAACATTTGGAAAGCTTTTTAAATCAAGTTTGTTAAGGCTGATTTTCTTGAGAGAGGCTACAATGTATTTACTTTCTGCATTACGTGCCATTATGATCATGTAGAAAAGATATGTCTACAAAAACGGAATATAAAAGTTATATTTTAAAATATCTTTCCTTTCCTTTCAGAAAGTGAAATTCATATATTATATAGATTCATTACACATAGAGTGAAATATGTCAAGCCTTTATTTCTTGGAATTTCAATGATTATGGCTTAGAGATAATAAAACCCAAAATTCACTGTCTTAGAAAATTAGAATATCACAAATATCAAAAGGATATTTTAAAAAGAAATGTCAGATTTAGTTCATTAATATGCACTCAGTACTTGGTTGAGCCTCATTTTGCATGAATTACTGCATCAGTGCGCAGTGGCATGGAGGCAATCAGCCTGTGGCTCTGCTGAGGTGTAATAGAAGCCCAGGTTGCCTTCAGGTTGTTTGTATTGTTGGGTCTGGTTTCTCTCATTGTCCTCTTGACAATAAACCATAGATTCTCTATGGGGTTCAGGTCAGGCGAGTTTGCTGGCCAATCAAACATAGTAAGACCATGGACGTTGAAACAGCTTTTGGTACCTTTGGCAGTGTGGGCAGGTGCCAAGTCCTGTTGGAAAATGAAATCAGCATCTCCATAAAGCTAGTGAGCAGAAGGAAGCATGAAGTGCTCTAAGATTTCCTGTTGGATGCTGCATTGCCAATGGACTTCAGAAAACCCAGTGGACCAACACCAGCAGATGACATGGCCCCAAAATCATCACTGACTGTGGAAGCTTCACACTGGACTTCAAGCAGTGTGGATTCTGTGTCTCTCCACTGTTCCTCTGGACTCTGGGACCTTGATTTCAAAATGATATGCAAAATTTACATTCATGTGAAAAGAGGACTTTGGACACTGATTAACTGTCCAGTGCTTTTTCTCCTTAGCTCAGGTAAGACGCTTCTGACATTGTTGCTGTTTCAGAAGTGGCTTGACACAAGGAATGCGACATTTGTAGCCCATGTCTAGGTTTCTTCTGTGCGTAGTGGATTGTGATGTTGTGACTTCAGCCTCAGTTCACTCCTTGTGAAGCTGCTCCAAATTCTTGATAGGATTTTGCTTGGCAATCCATCCATGCGGATTATGAATTTTCTATTAATATTCTTGGACACAGCACTCTGAACATCCAGCTTCTTTAGCAATGACCTTTTGTGGCTTACCCTCCTGTCAATGACTGTCTTCTGGACATCTGAGAGTTTCAGCAATCTTCCCCAAAATTGTGTATCCTCCTGACCCAGGCTGAGAGCATTTAAAGCCTCTGGAAACCTTTGCAGATGCTTTGAGTTATTAAGCTGATTAGGGTGTGACACCATAACTTTTTCACAGTATTCTAATTTTCTGAGACAGTGAATTTGGGGTTTTATTATCTGAAAGCCATAATTATTGATATATTATTGACATATTTCACTCTATGTGTAATGAATATATATAATATATGGATTTCACTTTCTGAAAGGAATGTCAAGAAATATTTAATCTCATGCACAATATTAAATTTTTTTAGATGCACTTGTAAAAGCCACTGCATGAGCTTTATTGCACTGTAATGACTAAAATAAGATTTTGTCTGTGTATGAGGTCACCAGCCACAGCATGTTTTTCAGCAGAATTTGTGACTTCCCACTTTAATCACATACAAACCAACAACATGCATAGCTTCATTCACATGAGCAGAGTTTGCAGTTTGTTGGCTGCGCATGGCTTTGTATTTTTGACTGTGATGTTTTTATGACACTGCTCAATACACATGGCTAGACGTGATCTATCTGCTTCTTTTTCTGTTGTCCCCCAACCGCCCTAAACTTTAATACCAACCTTCATCCACAGTCCATATTATTGCCTGCTCTCCTTTTACCAATGAGCTTTTTCTCATGTTCTGCTTCATTTCATTCCTTGTCCCTTCCCATCTACCCTTCTTTATTTATTTTGTATTAAGAATGGGCGTTTTAATAGTTTTTGCTATTTGAATATCTGAATTTTTGAACAGATTTGAATGGTCAACCAAGAACATTTGAATAAAAAAAGAAAATTTGTCAGGGTTAACATTAATTTATTTTGTACTTTTCTTTACACAATTATCATGGCCAAAATTATTAATAATAACCATTTTGTGATATGAATGTCCAAACCAGGAAGGTTTGGATTTTTAAAAATTAATATTATAAAAGATTTTCAAATTTTTTCACTAATTAACTTAAATGTATTTTTAAATATCAAAAAATGTAGACACTTGAAGTGCACTCAAAAAAGAGCAAAATAAGAGTGAGAATTTAATGGAATATTTTGTACATTGTTTTAAAAAAATACACAATATGCAAGTGAGCTGGTAACAGGTCAAGGGATCATGAGAGGGTATAAAAGGATCATACAACAAAGGCTCAATCTCTGCAAGCAAAGATGTGCCAAACTTAACAGTTAAAAAAAAGAATGTTTCCCAACACAAGTTTATAAAGAATTCAGGGCTTTCATAATATACAGTATATAATATTGTTAAAAGATTCAGGGAATCAGGAGAAACGTTTGAGCACTCATGCAGCTTTGCATGAGAAACCATCATGCTGCTGTGATTAAATAATGGCACACAGGCTTGGGAGGACAAGTGAGGACTTGCAGAACTGTAAGTGTCCTCAAGTCCTAAAGGGTGGTGATTTAATAGTGGTAAACATGCCTCCCTCACAACTTTTTTGAGTGTGTTGCAAATTCCAAATGTGTTAAAATTTACAACCCACAATGCCACCTACTGTGGCATTGTGAACCAGGCAGGAATTGAAGAAGGACTAAAGAATTGCAACCTCCACCAAAAAAACACCATAAATTCTAAATATTATTTTGCTGAATGTCTGTCTGATTTAGGCAACATTCTACAGATGATCAAACTTTCAAGTTCACCACAGGCTAGGAAACGACCGCACTGCATCAGCAAACTCACACAATAGAACTTTACTACCACATCTTTGTAACAATTACTGAGGGAAATAAATATCTAGTTGAGTAGGTGCTGTGTTATTCTCTGAGTGGATAAATTGTAAATATTTAATTAATTAAGTAATTTTTTTCCAACTGAGGGTTGGCACTAATAGTTTACCATAAATTAATTATGATTTTAATCATTTTGCACAACTAAATAATCCTGGAGCTGTGAGGTTGTAGGACTGGTTGGCTGAGTTGTTGGTTGGTGCTTATTGTTTGCAAACTTAATACAATGCCCATTCTACCTTTTCCTCTTTCACAGTTTCACAATGTCCTGATACACGATTATACCTCTTTTCTCTACTCTATTAATGACTATTTTGTGTATCATCTGTCTTCCACCTTCTATCCATGCCTGTGCCTTAAATGCACAAAAGAAATGCTTTTTTGCCTTTGCACATAATTGATCACCTTCTTTTGACCTCCATCTATTTTATTTTCTTCATCCTATTATCATCCAAATTTTTCTCCTTTTGGCCACCTCATGCGCCACCCCTTGCACTGCCATTTTGCCCTGCCTTCTTGTCTCAGGCCCCTCCCCTTCCACTACAAACCAAAGCTCTGATTAGCTGTCTTTGTTGTTGTTTGTCGTTGGGTCATCTTCGCAGGCCGGGACAGGGCAGGCAGCCGGCCTACAGTCTGTGATGTCATCACCACGCGCCACCCTGACTCTCCATCAACCCCCATCTCTGACTGTGTGTAAGTGAGACCAGATTTAATAGAGAGAGAGGTAGAGAGAGAAAGCAAATGAAATAAGGAAAGAGTGAGGAGAAGAGGTAAACAAATTTGTAGTGTCCCGTTATTCATCCCAGATTAGAAATAGCACAGCAGGATTAAAATCTGGAGGGGCTGAAAGAGCATAATATAAAAAAAAGAAAAGGAATTCAAGTCCAGAAATGTAAAATAAATACATATTTTAGAAATACTAAATTTTTCGTCTTAATCTCTTTTTTGTCTTTTTATGTAAAACTATGTGATTTTTACAGACAGTAAGTTCAATGCATTTGCTTATATATTAACCTTCTGATTTTTTAAATGAGTTATGAGTTCCAAGTACCAAGTATAGGAAAATGAACTTAATCTCTCTTGACTACTACTGTACTTCACATTTGACTACAAATAAAATATTACAGAATGAGAAACAGGAGAAAAAAAAAGAGATTCGACTTAGTGAACAAAAATCAGGTAAAGGAAGTATAAAGAAAGAGTTAATAAGCTTTACCAGTGAGGAAGAGAGATGGGAGGGAATGGAGCAGCAGCTCATCCGTTCACTTCAGAGCACATCTGTCTGCCTAACGTTCCATTCACGGCTGGATTTCAGTTGCATAGAATCATCCTAGACTTTTTATCACCAGACCCCATTGAACATTGCTCACTGTAGCTTGTGTTTATCACACAAAAGCAATTCTACTGAATCCTCAATACAGCTTTCCATATTTAAAATGTCTAATGCCACACATTTGACAGACAACTAATCTTTTTCCACAATGACATAACGTTTTTACTATCTTATGTGTTTTATCAAAAATATACAAACTGTAATTCATTTCAGTATCTGAAAGTGCTTTGTGGAGATGGGGTGTAGTGTGTCTGTCATGTGATGACTGCTTCCATTTTTGGGAACCATGCATGTGGGTTGTTTTTTTAAATAAAGGGATTGTTCATTTTTTCCCTTATTCTGTCTTCTGTCTTCTTCTCTTTCTCTCTTCCGTGTTCCTTCTCTCTTTCTATCTAATTTTCTTCGGCACTTCCCATCTCTGTATTGTACATGGTTTTTCCTTTCAATCTTGTTATCTTTTTATGCTTTTGGCTTTCTCTTTTTCTTTCTATTCTCTCTTTCTGTCTCATACATTCTCTCGCTCTCGCTCTCTCATCCTTCTTCTCTCCTTGTCTCTCTCTCTTGGCCTCACTGTCTGTTTCTCTATCACCCCCCACACTCTCTCTCTGTCTCTCTCTCTCTGTCTCTCTCTCTCACTCTCAGACTTGAGCAGCAGACCCCGTAGCCCCCCTCAACCCCCTCCTCCCCCTCTCCCACCTGGACGCCCACCGCCCCCAACACCACCTCAGGAACGGAGCAGTGATCCGGAGGTTGCAGGAGGTGGGGGTGTAGTGGGCAGTGGGACAGATGAGTGTGAAGAGCGAGAGCGGGACACGCCTCTCCGCCAGCTGGAAGGAACGGAGGGCGAGGAAAGGGAGGGAGGCCGGGCGAGAGCCATCGACAACCAGTACTCCTTCTTCTGAGACTGGAGCAGGAGAACCAGTCACAATCAGTATTTTTCACTTCATAGGAAGAAGAACTTGAGGGGTGGGTGAGGAACGGAGTTCATAACACTATTGAAAAAAAACAAATACAAAAAAGCTTTCAAAGAGCGAGAGAGATGGAGATGCACATGCACACACTGACCACTGAAAGGGCAACATAAAAACACTAAAGTAACTTTACACTAACTGGAGCTTGGCTGAAGAAATGGTCAACGTTACACTACTTTTTTTTCCTCAGTGTGTCTCAGTATTAAAAGTCCCTCTCATGGTTCTGTTGCATAGGAAAGCAGCATAAGCTGCAGCGGTACTGTTTTTTCACCTCATGCAATCACACTGGATGGTACTCTACCACCACGTGGTGCTATCATTTACACATACACATAAACCTTTCAGATTTTCACCCAGCAGCACTTGTTTTATCCTGATAAATTTTTCTTCAGTGTGTTGTGTTCATTTTAGTCTCACTCACTGCTAGAACAATGCTAGGCTTCACACAGTACTTCTCAGTAGCTAATTCCTTGCCAAAATAACCCAAACTGGTCTGTGAGTAAACAGACATTAAACATGTGGATGACTTTACCTCAGTCCTAAGGCCATACATATGCCAGACTTCTCTTGAGTCTGATGATATGGGATGACCTTTTCCCCTTGGGAGCTTCATGAATTTGCTTTGTGGAGGTAAGAATCTGATTCTGGGGAGAGTGGGTTTCACAAAGCAGGCTTTCTCAGCCAGATAACTTAAGCCCAAAATTATCTGCAGAAATTTCCCTCTGCTCTTTCTGCTTACGTTAACTGACTACCTGAGCAATGTTGCTCTATTAAATACCTCCAGTTGGTCTTAATCTGAGATGTTATTGGGTGTAAGTCCTGATTGCTTATCTATATCGCTCTGCTGGCTAGTACATCATATGGAGAGACTGGATCTGTATTTTTGAACAAATGCCACTGTTTAGCATACCTGTAGTATGCTGACCACCTTACAGACACTAATTTTAACATCTGTGTGTGATTTATTAGAGGGTTTATTTTATTAGCAGCTTTAGTACTGCAGTAGATGGTACTGCAAATGCCTCTTAACAACATACTGCGCAGCCCTGCTGGGCAAATCTTAATGAGTGCAAAACCTAAATGAGTGCTGGAACTAGGCCTGTCGCAGGCCTGAAATTTTAGCTGATGTTTAATTTCCATGTAAATAGTTGTAATTAGTGATTGCATTGCCTTTTTATTAAATGCAGCAATTAAAGTACAAGTCAACGTGGCCAAATTTGCTGTTTAGCTACCTTACTTTGTAGTTGTCGGTACCTAGTAGCTCCCAACTGATTACAGAAATGGCTCTAGCAAAAATAAACTCATTGCTGCTCTGTAAAGATATTCTTTCTAAAGATTTTTATTCATTTTATGTGTTTTTATAAGAGACGTTTTGCCTCAGAGACGTGTTTTCTGCTTCACTTTATTTACAAACACCATTTCCAAAAAAAGTTGAGACGTTTTGTACTATGTAATAAAAAAAATTGCTGGCCAACTTGATTGTAAATAAAAATATATATTTTGATGCCCGAATTGAAAAGTTGGGACAGTGACAAAATTAGTTACTTTATAGAGTATTCAAATTTTAAAACATTCCACAGTAAACAGGAAAATTGCACACACTCACCACTTCAAACTTCATGATAGAATTGTCATTAATTTAAAAAAGAAGTTTTCTCAATACTATGTTTCAACATAGGAAAAGGTTAATGTAATATAACAAAATCTCAGTCCATGTATGTCAAAGCCGGAAAACATTGTTGAATGGTGTGTGAGCTTCAAGTCCTCAGAAACCATTGCATGAGAAGTAGTCATTCAGTAATTAAACTTAACTCAATGTGCTTATGAGTAATTTGGAAGACTATTGTCATTTAACAGTCCTCATTTTAACAAGAAATGTAACCTAAAAGTTATTTTATGCAAAGCGAAAGCCACACATCAGTTGCAGAAATGCAACCAAGCTCATATCGGACTGAAACATGCTGTGAAAGGAGTCTCAGCTTTTTTTTGGGGGGGGGGGACATATCACGTTCTCTGTGATAAAAAAGAAATTGACTATTCAGGCCATTGTTAGGGCTAAAAGCCATGGTATGGGAGTGCATGACGTGGTTTGACTTGTGCAAAGATACCATTGACAATGAGGCTTATATTATGATTTTAGACAGATGCACACTGATGTCAAAGCAATGTGTTTTCCCAGGAAGTCCATAGGTATTTCCGCAACAATTCCAGGCCTTATTCTGCACACGCTGCAACAGTGTGGCTTTTTAGACATGGTCTGTGTATGCCTTACTGGGCTATGAGCATATAGAGCTGTCTTCTACTGAAAATGTTTAGCTCATTATGAAGACGTTCATTCTCTTGCACTTGCTCTTTTTGTGTTCTTTGTATTTCTCTCCTCACTGCACTTGTTCTTTGTGCTTCAACATTGTTTTGTTTAACTGAATATGTAGTTGAAATGACACAACTCGGACAATCGTGATCACAGACAGTTGAGCAGCTTCAGTTTTGAATCAAGCAAGAATGGATACAATTTACACAGCAGTTCGTATCCTCGGTTCCTGAACTATTAAGAGGTTTGATTTAAAAGGTCATGTAACACAGTGGTAAACATGCCACTGTCCCAACCTTTTTTGAGTGAGTTGTGGGCATTAAAATCTAACTTTTTATTATTATTATTTACTAAATACATTTAAGTTGGTCAGGGGAAACATAGGAAATCTTTTATTGGTACTCTTGTAGTTAATTACGAATAGCAGATCACAGGTTTTATTGTACATGCATTTTCCATAACCCAATAGAAAATATAGAAATAGTAGAGTTGTGGAAAGTAACTGGAGTCAGCTTAAATAATACATAGATGACTGTGTACTATTTGTGACTAATTGGAACAAATGGCAGCATACTGCAGTTATGGAAAGTGATTTGTTTAAAAATCTTGAACCTGTCTCTCATATGACGACACTATCAATCTCTCGCTCCCCCTGCCTCCTAAAGCCTCCACTTCATTTATGTTGGCTATCTGTGTTTTCGTTTGCTCCATGTTACTGTTTCTGAAGTCTATCTTGTGTTCCTGTTGTCTTCTTTCAACTCTTTTCCTACACACATACACACAAGCACGCACGCACACGCACACACACACACACACACACACACACTGTTATTAGTTTTATTGTGAATTTGTTTGAGTGGTGGAGTCCAGAGAAGGAGAGGGAGAATGTCCTTCAGAAATAGTTTCTTATTGATTATGCTGACAAGGATGGTAACTATGGTAATAATTATGATAGTAATAATTCTTTAAATAATAGTATTAATTTGATTTTTTATTTGTTAAAATGCCTTTGTTATATGGCATATTCTATGTATATATTCATAATATTTGTTCTCCAGATTCTTTTTTTTTTTTTCTTCCAAATTTTGGTGCCTTTTATATTACTTAAGATCTCCCAGAGCATGTCCCACTACAGTTTCCTCACATTTTAAAATGTTTTTAAAGCAAGGATAAAGTAGCCCTTATCTTCCCGTGCCTTTTCTGTGTTGTCATTTCCTTTCATTCTGTGCCAGTCTTTGTTTTGTGCCTCCTTCCATCGCCATGCCCAACAGTTCAGTGCCTACCCTTTGCTTTCCTGATTCTTTTTTGACTCATCATTTTATTATTTTTTTCTGTCATCTCTGGGTTCAGTTTTTACAATTCTGTATTGCGCTGTCACTCAGTTTTTCTTTTCTTCTCTTCTATGTCCTACCCTGTAGTTTTCAACTTCTATTTGTGCCTTTCTCTCTTTCTCTTTCTCTCTCTCTCTCTCTTTCTCTTTCTCTCTCTCTCTCTCTGTCTGTGCTGGGACCGTGTGTTGAGGTGGACAGTGTTGTCCACACTGTGTAATTAGTTTCAGGTACTACATTGAATTTAATAATAATAACGATGATAAATAATAATAATGGTGGTGATGATGGTGATGATAATACAATATAATATAAATATACTGAAACCATTTGTTTTGGAGTCATGTCTCTGTGTGACTATAGAAAATCTAATGAGGTTTATTAAGGGAATCAATATGATTAAAGGAATAGTTCTCTGAAATAGCAAATTTACACAGTTTTGCCTTAAACATAATCAATCTGCAAAAACTTAGTATTGCAGTTGCTGTAAGAGGCTAATATAACAAATATGAACAGAAGGTTGCAGGTTCCCAGCCTGGGCACCACTGAGGTACCTTTCAGCAAGGTATAGTCCCACTACACTGTGGTATATACACTGATCAGCCATAATATTTACAGCTATGGAAAATGATAACAGGCCGCTTCCAATTTTTTCCAGTGTCTGTGATAGAATTCCAACACAAGCAGAACTTATTTCACTGAATGAGGTAGTAATTAGGTGATCACTTTAACCAAATTGGATTTAAGGAGAAAATATATAAAAACACTTGTGGTCATCACTTACTCCTTGCAATATGGCTGGTGTAAATGGATAAAACAGAATGTACAAATTCTTTTGAAAAGTTCAGACATTAGTATTGTGTTATTTAAAATTAAAATTTCATTATTCAATGTCTGAACACACTTGATCTTTTTTGTTATATTGATCAGTTTTTTCTGCAATTAAATGCCCGGAGCACTTTGATTTTATGTGTGTATTCTTAGAGGAATGTCAGTGGTCTATGGAGTAAAGCAAGTGTTCATGTTCCTCAAACCCAGAGCTATACATAGTAAAACCAGAGAAACTGATAAAACTGAAGTGGTCTCTTGCTTTTTTTCCAGAGCTGTACTGCTGATGGGTAAAGTGAGTAACAATGTCTACTAATTACATTAAATTGGCACCTGTTGGGGTTTGGATATATTGGGCAGCAAGTCGGAGCTGTTTTAGCTGCAGGGGGTACGTACAGAATATTAGGCAGGAAGATTGTATTGTAAACCTTAAATTACGAATTATGGAACCAGCAGCACAGTCACCCAAGGAGACTATTTAGGTTCAGACCAGTTTGCTAAATCCAAAAACCACAGAGGAACAAATTCCCAAAGACATGTTTTTTTTAAATACAGCTAATCTTGTAACTTTCACATAGCTTATGAAGTGGATGGTTTTATAAAATATATGTACTCATTAATATCTGGACACCTCAAAACATTGAAATGTGTTTGTGTATGCGGGTAGTACTCTTAAAGTGATAGTAAAATTATTATTATTAATAATTATTAGAGTTTGGAAGTATTCATAAGTGTTGCTTATGTGGTTTCTGACATTTCTTTTGACAAGATACAGTTGGTATTGAAAACAATCACCCCTATTAAATAGTCATTTTATTGCTTAAATAAAAACACACAAACCAATATTTTTCCAGCTTTACTTACTTAATGCAAACTATAACATTCAAGTGAAAGATATCTCCACTACATGTTCAGAATAATGATAATTATATAAAAAAGAAATACTGAGATAAAGGATCATTCCGCTTCTAAACAATATTTATAAACATCAGGTGTAAGTAATCACCATTTCCATTGCAGACCATGGTTACTGGCTTTCGCCTGTGATCAGTTGTAATCAGTGTGATTAGTGAAGCATAAAAACAGCTGTTCCTGCAGCGTTCCCTTTCTTGGTTGTGCAACTGACTTATTTGGCCCAGTTTCCCCACTCATTTTTACACCCTTTCTTTAGAAGTAAATAGAGGCTTGCGTAGTTGACCCAACATGAACAGTGACACTTGTAAAAAATAATGAGGCCAGGTTGGCTGTATTGTAGATTGCAATAAAAACTGAATTTATTTTAAGGTTTTTAACACACCTTTACCAGGGGTGCCAATAATTATGGAGGGCACTGTGTATGTATGTATGTGTGTATGTGTGTATATATACACACACACACACACACACACACACATACATTTACATTTATTCATTTGGCTGACGCTTTTGTCCAAAGCGTCCAAACTTCCAGGTACAGGAACAATCATGTATAAATTCAGACATGACAATACTGATGTGCGAGTTACAGGGAGTTCAATACAATCTTCTTAGTCATAAAAACAGTGC
>JBBIGC010000029.1:7628360-7640606 GCA_037576955.1 Lepidarchus adonis
AGGGTGAATCTGCAGGATCTTGATGTAGCTGCGATGTGGTCCTTGAAGGTCAGCTGGTCATCGATGATCACTCCAAGACTCTTAGCAGTACTGGTCGGCGTAATGACAGATTGGCCAAGCTGGATGGAAATGTTGGCGGTACTTACTGATCTGGCTGAAACTAGACGCACGCGCGCAGCAACAGCAATTACAACGAATGACGAACAGCTGAAAGGAAAGCAACTCTAGCACTATACACACAAAGTAGGCTACTACTGTGCAAGGAGGAACAGGAGGATCACTGCCAGAGCCCTGCAAAATGACCTCTAGCCAGCCACAAAAGTGCATGTGTTTGCTCAAACAGTCAGAAACAGACTCCATGAGGGTTCACAGGTGGGGGTTGTACTTACAGCCCAACACCATTCAGGATGTTTGACATTTGCCATTTGACATTTGCTCTTCACAGATGAAAGCAGGTTCACACTGAGCCCATGTGACAGAGTCTGGAGACATTCTGCTGCCTGCAACATCCTCCAGCATGGAGGTTTGGCAGTGGGTCAGTAATGGTGGCATTTCTTTGGGGGGCCGCACAGCTCTCAATGTGCTCTCCAAAGCTAGCCTGACTGCCATTAGGTACCGAGATGAGATCCTCAGACCCCTTGTGAGACCATATGCTGGTGCAGTTGGTCCTGGGTTCGTCTTAATGCAAGACAATGCAAGACCTCATGTGGCCGGAGTGTGTCAGCAGTTCCTGCACGATTAAGCATTAATGCTATGGACTTGATGCCCGTTCCCCAAACATTAATCCATTTGTGCGCATCTGGAACATCATGTCTCGCTGCTTCCAACAACACCACATTGCACCACAGACTGTCCAGGAGTTGGTGGATGCTGGATAGTCAGGAGACCATTTGCTACCTCATCAGGAGCATGCCCAGGCGTTGAAGGGAGGTCATACAGGCACGTGGAGGCCACACACATTACTGAGCTTCATTTTGACTTGTTTTAAGGACATTACATAAAAGTTGGATCAGCATGTGGTGTGTTTATCCACTTTAATTTTGAGTGTGACTGCAAATACAGACCTCCATGGGTTGATAAATTTAATTTCCATTGATAATTTTTGTGTGATTTTCTTGTCAGCACATTCAACTATATAAAGAACAAAGTATTTAATAAGAATATTTCATTCTTTCAGACCTAGAATGTTCCCTTAATTTTTTGGTGAGACACTTAGTGGATGTCATACATACAGTGTTTGACAGTAAGGGCTGCTTTCTTTTAGGTGTAAAAAATGTGAAACTGTAGACATCACTGCAGAATTTAGGCAGAGACTTAGAGCCTCTCAACAACACTCATGAGTCACAGTGTTGTTCTTATCAGATCACAAGTTTGATGCCCAATGTCAAAGCCATCTGTAGCCAGTTGTCTCAGAGAGCATAATTGTCCTCACTCTCTTGGGCTTACCATAAACCTCATTCTCCCTATTTACTCACTGTGACCTTCACCAACAAGGGGACCTGCTGGCTTCTGAAACCGGACTGCATTTAATGTTCTCCTCCAAGCACAGTGAGCTGCGCATTTGTCAGCAGCAGAAAATGTGGTGTCTAGTTTCATGTTTCAGAGGAAGAATGTGTTTTCACCTTCCAAATGCTTGATTGTTTCCTGTACCTGGAAGTCGCTTTGGACAAAAGCGTCCGCCAAATGAGTAAATGTAAATGTGACCAAAGGTGATTTAGTGATTAAGGCTAAAGACAGCCACATAAACACAAATTCTTACAGATTTAGAAAGACTGCTGCTACGTTTACTCAATAAAGTAACACAAAACTCAACCTGCAGCTTAAACTACATTACTGTATGATGAGAAGTATCTGTTTTACTAACGCTGAAGGTATTCATTTGTGTAATGAATCCATTTGGGTTAAAATAAAAAAAGGAAAAAAATATATAAATATATAAATATATATATGTATATATATATGTATATATGTGTGTGTGTGTATGTGTGTGTGTGTGTGTGTGTGTGTGTGCGCATATATATATATATATATATATATATATATATGTATATGTATATGTATATATATGTAGCCGCAGATTGATCAATCAAAAGAGAAATTGATATATATATATATATATATATATGTGTGTGTGTGTGTGTATGTGTGTGTGTATATATATATATATATATAATCATTATTATTATTATTTAATTAAATTTTTTTTAACAAAAATTTTGAAATAGACCAGGGTTTAAAATATCAAAAAGGTGAGCGTAGAGCAACAGCATTTCAGATGAGTGATGATAGGGCTGTCAGCGCTGCCCGTCACTTAATTGCTTTTGACGCGTTCGAATATCAAGTTCGTGCAAAGTTCGTAAATACTGTTATTTAATACAGTTCACACCAATGAATTGTGATCCCACAAATAAATGGAGTCTTAAGGACTCTTGGTTGTAAAACGTCAATGCGTCATTAAACCAGTTCCAGCCGCAGATTGGCCAATCAAAAGAGAGATTGTTGAGACGCGGGTTGCCATTATGTTTAAGGCAAATCCTAAGAGGTGTTGCCGGCTTTTTTAAAATAAGAAATACTGTTAGACAGTTTCTCGAGAGTGCTCATGACATGTTTTCGGAATAAAGGCGAAAGAAGATTCAAGACTCTTGGACAGAAAACGATCAAGGAGTGTTGGCTATTTCTGACATTTATTCCAAGGTTGAGCTAGCTGGGGTTGCTAGCTCACGGCGGTGAATCCCCCTTGCTGCTGAGCAGTACCGTTGGGGGAATTCGGCTAAGCGATCAGCTTAGTTAGCATCCAGCTATGTCTTTCCGACGCCAGAATGTGAGTATACCCAATTCCTTTGTTCATCCACGATAGCTAGCATAAGCAATACAACTTGGTTATTCTTTATAGAGTCAATTTAGACTGTCCTAGCCTAAATAATAAATGACTTGTGTTAACCAGCGAAGGGAGCTCGCTAACTGTTAGCGTAGTTGTTAGCAGCCGGCACCCAGCACCACGTCTCAAAATCGAAACGTGTAATTTCGATTAACTTTTATGTTTTGCAGCAACAGTCTGGGCCAGGTGGTCGCAGAACGTCTAATGGTACTTCTGGGTCGGCCAACATGTCATCCACGGTTCCCGGGAGTAGCGCTACCAGGTCGACCCCTGGAAGGTAATCTGATCCCGGCCACTCTTCACCAAAAAAGTCCGAGGACTGTCATTTTATCATGAGGCCTACCGGTTAAAATGGGCGTGTACAGTAAAGCGCGTAGGGGTCGGAAATGACCAATTGTACATCATATTATTGAATAAGCGAAAGGAAAAGCCAATTGGTAGCGAGCGGTTTTGATTGGCATTTCACACAACCAATGAAATAACGGCAGTGGCAAACAGAAAATTAAACGCTTGCCCTTACAAGTAGTCTTAACCAATAGAATCGTGATGATGATTGATTGACGTTGTGGCTCACCAATGAATGCACTCGGAAGAGGCCAGCTGCAGGAGCGCAGCAGTGTTTTGTTGTTGTTTTTCTAACCCATATGATACAGAATAGTTGGCCTCTCAATTCGAGTGATATTTCACCTCAGAAGACCTGGAATGCACGTGACAAAGTATTTTACCCAGTTTTGCCCTCTTCTATATCAAAGTGACCAGTAGGTGCTCGAAACCTTGTAGTTTAGACAACGTACGTTAATCTGTTGCCTTACATTGTAACGATGTCATTTTGCGCATCTTGGCTAAAGCTAGCCTCTTAGCTTGACGCATTGGACTTTGCTAACGTGACGCTAACACTCGAAATAAAACACACTTTGCGTTGTCTAGTTGTGTTTTCTATCTGGAAAGCAGGCGAATTGCGTCCAAATATTGTCAGAATACGGATAAATATGTAGACCGCTTTCAGTTTGTCGTTAATGGTTTGCTAGTGATAACACAATAGTCAAGTGAGGCAATACGGAGACTGGTCGTTGTTTACTCAGCCGTGTTTTCTAGTTAAAAGTCCAAATTCTTGTTTAGGACCCATTGAGCCATATCGACTACCAAGCTGTCATATCTCACAAAGATTGCAATTAAAAGAGAGGACAAGGTGTATGTTTAATGTGTTCTGTTTCTGTTCTCAGCGAGGTGCCCCTGTAGGTGGCTTGCTTGAACGATGTGCTTGCAGTTTGTGTAACCCCAGACGCTTTGATTAATTGGAGTTTTGGACAATAATTTACTTTAACATGATGCACGAGGCATTATGACTTGTGTCCCAGTTACATATATTTTTAAGATTTGTGAAGTGGGTGTAGTGCCAAGGCAAGGCAGTTATTTTATTCATCGTTTTAATCTTGGTGTGTTTTTAGGAACAGAAATTCTGTGAAGCCTCCCTCACAGTCCTCTCCGGTATGTGACATTTTATGAATTTTTTAAAATCCATGTTTTATCTTTTTGCAAAGTTTTATTACTTTTGTCAATCTCCATTGTTTGTTAAATGGTAGATTGTATATAAATATTTGTCATTCCAATGTATAATTCTTCTATGTATATAATTTTTAATAATCTCTTTTTTGCTTTAGGTATTTGAGGGTGTCTACAACAACTCCCGGATGCTTCATTTTCTCACAGCAGTGGTGGTGAGTTTCTTTGTGAAAATATTCATTCTACCTTTCATCCATCCATCCACCCATTTATCCAATCACCGTCTCACTTATTCTCTCTCCAGGGCTCCAGGTGTGATGTGAGGGTTAAGAATGGCAGTATGTATGAGGGTATCTTCAAAACTCTTAGCTCAAGAGTAAGCATAACACTTTGAAATTTAAGCTCATTGTTGATAAAAGCATTATGCAGTAATTTACTTTTAGTTTACTTTTATATATTTGTCTGTTGTATATTTTTTAATCCTCTGTGTGGGTGGGTTTGTGCAGTGTGAGCTGGCAGTGGATGCTGTACATAAGGTGAGGACTGAAGAGGGTGATGACTGTGGTGGTGGTTTGTCCACACATCCTAGAAGAGAGGAGATCACAGACACAATGATCTTTAGCCCCAGTGATCTGATCACCATGACCTGCAGAGATGTGGACCTCAACTTTGCTACACGAGGTGTGTGTGTCGAGGAGTAAAATAGGACTATCACTTTAAAATCCTATAATTCCATTTACAGTTTCTACTCTGACGCTTCTCGATTCACGAAAAGCTGCCTCCTCAGGCCGTGAGGAAGGAGTTATACTCTTTACTCACAACAGGGAGGATTTTAAAGTTGTGTGAAGAATGAGTCAAAAGCGCTTTGGATAGTAAAAACAGAAGAATCTCTTTACAGGAGCAGGCGAATTGATGACCTATTGTATTCAAATCCCACCATGTTCAGGTTTAAGACAGGCAGGCAGTCCTCCGTGAAAATTCCACAGGGTTGGTTTGAGATGTATAATACGGAAGATCTTCATACATCTCACAATTTTCCAACTGAGCTGTGTGCCTTCTATACTTTGGTACTGTCTCCCTCCCTTTTACAAAAAGTGTCAGCCAAAAGTGACGTAAATACAGTGTCAATCACTGTGTTTGTCAAAAGTCATCTGCCTCATCAGGCTGTCCATCTTGACATGAGATAGTTTCGACATATGTCAATCAGGGCTTGCTTCCATGACCAAATCTGGAACTCCTTGTCCTTGAAAATGTCAACAATAACTGTGTTTAGACTAAGAGTCTCTTAAGCTGTCCATCTAGTTTGTGTCAGTCAAGCCTATGTGTGGACAACCATATATGGTTTCCCTGTCCCTCAGAGTCTATAAATGGTGGTATCATCACTTCTTCGGGTGTTTGGCCATCAGTGTGAATTCAGAAAATCTGCTTAATACCTGAAGGGATGAATGTGGGTCTGTAGGGATAGGAGAGCATGGGTGCTTTATTTTGTGTGTGTGTGTGTGTGTGTGTGTGTGTGTGTGTGTGTGTGTGTGTGTGTGTGTTAAGCTCTAGGAATTCTGTCTCATGTTGGGGTTGCAGGTTTAACTGTATTTTCTGTTTGTGTATAGACACCTTCACAGACTCTGCAATCACCTCAACCAGAGGAAATGGTGACCACAGAGAGAAGGTGCTCCAGAGGTGGGATGCTGGAGACAGCAATGGAGAAAACTATGATCTAGAGGCAGACAAAGTGAGTTGAATCCCACAGCACAAACATTCAAACTGGGCGTTGCCCAAATATATTTTGTTACAATTAAAATCAGCTGGACTCTTCCACTTTTTGTTTTATGTCATAAAAGTAAAGTTGATCAAAATATTGTTTTCTGAAATAGGTCAACAGAAAGTTTTGAAATGCAACATTTGGTTAAAAAAAAAAAACCTAATGAGAATTAGGAAAAATGGTTTGCCAAGTTATTTTTTCAGTGTCAGTGGTTGTCACAGTGAACCTAAGGTGTCTTCACGTCTTCACCCACCTATTACAGACTTGGTCAAGACCATTAAAATTTTTGTAAATTCGGCAAACTAATGTGATTACTAATTTGTCATTATATATTATATAGTAAATTTAATTTTTTAATGTATACATTGATTATTTCACAAACTACAATTTTGGTTGGAATGTCCTTTTGGAGATAGATGTAAATTAGTCCTTTTCTTATGTCACAGTAACTTTCTCAAGGAACGATCACTCTTAAAGCATGCCCATGTAGAGAAAAAAATATAAGCATTACATTAATTAATGCTAATACTTATATAAGTAGCTACAATAGGGAAGATACAGATGAAACAACTGCATATAATTACAGATGAAAAGGTTTGTTGGATCACATTTACAGTGTGAGCATTACTTTAAACCGTTACTTTAATCCACAAAGTGATATAGTGGATATGTCCTAATTAAGGATATCCAGAGGTTATTAACCAACTATGATTAGGTTTGTACTTGATCTCTTCTTCCTCTCTTCCTGTGTCAGTTTAATGGTTGGGATGCCAGTGAGATGTTCCGCTTCAATGAAGAAACATATGGTGTGAAATCTACCTATGACTCCAGCCTCTCCATGTACACGTGAGTCTCCCTGTTTCCTCTCCCTCCTCCTATGCCTCCCTCTTTTAAACGGGGGTTTTAAAACTCTGTGGTTTTGGTGAGGATTGACTGTTTATGCTGAGTGCCTCCTCTAACATTGGCTTAGGAATGTGGGGTTTATTGCAGTTATTCATCATTCTTATTTTCTCTACCAAATCTGTTTAATATTACAGCATTTTTAACATATAAACAAGAGGAATAATATTATTTGACACCTTTTGATGGCCCTAGTTTTTAATCATTTGGGTTTTAAATAAAAATAAGCCAAATATATTTTTATTTTTCCTGGGATTTTCTTTAACACGTTTAAAGTGCAAGTGTTAGTAATGGAAGTTATAGCTGTGCCTGTTGTCAGCTGAAAATTATTAATCACAATTATTTAGTAGAAATTAACAGGCATGAGATTTCATTTAAGTGAGATTTTGAGTGAGAAATTATTCCTATTAAGTATCTGAGGTCCAGACAGTGTTTCTGTATTGCCTTTATTTTTCTTTGATTAAGTAACAGAATCTCACTTTCTTGTTTCTTGTTTTTCCCTATTTTTGCTTTTTCTTTCTCTCAGGGTGCCTCTGGAGCGGGGAAGCTCGGAGGGTTTCCGACAGAGAGAGGCACGAGCTGCACGTTTGGCCAATGAGATTGAGGCCAGTGCACAGTACCGCCACCGGGTGTCATTGGAAAATGATGAAGGAAAGACAGAAGAAGAAAAATACAGTGCAGTGGTGCGTGACGGAGGGGAAAGAGAGCGGGGCAGAGACAGCCCTGGCTTCTCTAGCTCTGCGAGTAGGTTAGTCTGTTGCATCACTTGCCTCAATCATAATGTCACATGCAGAGCCTTCTGGATGCCTAACATTGTGTGACAATGCATCATAATATAATACATTATGCTGCAAAAATATGGCAGTGTACTGAAGGCTGGTGAAATCATCTGAATTTGATTATTCATGCCCTTCAATGCATTTGCATTCTTTGGACACCAGAGGTCACAATCAACTCAACCCACACAAGCTTGTTTAAAAACCTCCCAATTTAACTCAACACTGGCTGTGTTCATAAATCGTACACCCAGCTTCAGCAGAGTAATTTTTCCTCTTTGCATTTGCACGTTATGTATAATGGGATCTGACCCCCCTTTTTTGCATTATTACTGATTTTCTCTTAGGGAGGGCAAATACATTCCCTTACCTCAGAGAGCAAGAGAGAGAGACCTTGGTTCATCCAGAGGTGAGAGAGAAAGGGGTGGAGCCTCCTCTACGCTTCCTAACCGAACAAACAGACCTGGTCCTTCAAGCTCCTCTCCAAGGCCTCCTCTTCCATCCGGCAGTGGGACGCCTACCCCACCTTCCGATAGGAATAGTCCACTGTCTATCAGAGGAGGGTACTCTCCTCATCAAACACAGTGTAGTCCACCTGCACAGCCCCGGCCTTCTGAGCATGGCCATGCCAGCCCCCCTGCCCAGCACACACTCCCCCACTCACTGTCACACCCACAGTCACTCTCTGACTCTGCACGGCCTGTAAATGGAGGTAAGGTTTGTTTGTGTGTACATGTTCAAACACGTACATCTCTTCAGAAGTCATTTGTCATACATGATAAAGTAGCTTATACATGATAAATCAGTCTTTTAGAAAGTAATTCTGTTTAAACAGATTTTTTTGTCTCAAAATTGGATTACTTTTGAAATTTGTTTTATATTTTATGATTGCTTAATTTTTTTATTACAACAATTTTCAGTGCTTATCATATTCATTACGCTAAGCTTTTTTCTGCAAATTGAAAAATTGAAGTACCGAAAAAAAAAAACATCTTTGCTACTCTTGCATTGGCTGTCATGGCACTTCATATTATCTCATGGTGATTACAGACTATTGAGTGGCAATATATGCTAAATAGGACTGACAGTGTGACGATTTAATGGTGCAATATTTATCACACAGTGTCCTCCAGAACGTCTCCCAAATCTCAGAGACCGACACAAACCAGAAGCTTACGCACATCTAACTCCCACTCCTCACCAACAGGTGAAAATGTGTGAATACACAGGCTTATATACTCCTTTAAAGTGCAAATGCTAGCAAAATAATCAACATTGTCAACCTTTATTTTTTAAATAAACTTTTTCCCTATCCCTCGCTCTCTTGCTCTCTCTCTCCCTCTCTCTCCCTCTCTCGCTCTCTCTAGTCTCTCATTCACCCAAGCCTGACGCACCTAGCCAGGAGCCCCCTTCTACTGCTTCTGCATATCTGGACACCTCTTCAGTTCACCTAGTGACCCCAAAGCCACCTGGCCCAAACCCTATCTTCCCTGTTGATGGTGAGTAGTACATATTACACTGATGATTGCTAGTGAGATTTTGTTAGAAATACTGTGTTTTTGTGTGTGTGTTTTTATCTTCTCTTTCCCTCTTCCATTTTTCTTTTTGTCTCAGTGAATGAGATCTTGTCTAAGGAGAGGACGGAGAATCCTTCCAGTCCTCAGGAAGGCAAAGGCAGCAAAGGTAGTCATTTTTTCCCTTTCCAGTTGTGTACTTGTAGTATTATTGATCTGCTTGTTTATTTTGAAAACAGCAGCCTATGTAACTGAATCAAATGCTGATTCTCTTACTTTGTTTGATCCATAGCTGCCTCAGTTCAACACAGGTCACATATAGAGGAGCTTCGAAAGTTTGGTAAAGAGTTCAGGGTAAGTGAAAATTTAATTTAGGGAATTAATGATTACTTAATGAAATTATATTAAAATATATTCATTAAATGTTTTTAAATAATTTACATTTATCATTCTTAGCAATTTGCAGGATGTCGATACATGTTTTACAGTGTCTCTTTTGTAGTATAATATTGTGTGATGGATGCACCAATTCGTATGTGTTTTAGTGAAATCATTATCCCATTAAACCATTTGTTATTTATGATCCCCTCCCCACCCACAGCTTCAGCCAAGCTCGTCCTCCACCAGTCCCAGCACTTCAATTACACCCAGTGACCCTACTCAACCAAGCCAAGCTCACAGCACACAAACAGAACCTGTTACCTTCACAGAACCCAAAACAGCCTCACCCACAACTTCTATTCACGAGCTTTCATCAGATGAGACAGGAAGAGAAGCAAGTACAAAAGGTGTCACTCCATCCAGCTCGCCACAGATCACACCCTCTGCTACACCTGCTGCCACTCCCGGCAGTGCACCACAATCTTCTATTGTAGATGGGCAAACATCTATTCCTCCTCAGCCAGCACGGACCCCAGGCAGAGAAGATGGCAGAGCAGAGGCCGCAGACAGAATGGAGGGCGTGACTGAGTGAGTAGGGGACAGAGAAATGCTGTAGTGCAGCCATTTCCAAATTTTAAGAATGCCATGGGACAGTTTGACACGTGAAACACTTCTGCGGACCACCCAAATCATTAATCACATATCTAGACTCTCAGCACACAACCATTCTGTCAATTATGATTCTAAGATTCATGAGGTTTTGTCATAAGTCGGAAAAATTGTGTAAAAGCCCACTTATATAAGCACCTATGTAACTCACATGGCGCACATACAGTATTAATGTGAAAAATTACCTTTAATCTTGTGGTAAATATGTAAATAAAAATAAACTCATGGAGCACATACACAGCAGTAATAAAGTGAAACAGGTTGTTAGCAGTGCGGAGAGTGACTAGGAGCAGGATGGAAATCAATGAAGGCGAGGAGAATGGCCTGATGGGTATTGTAGTTCATTGACCAAGTGGAGTGTGTCTGTTGGACAAGATGAACGTTACCTAATGGGAATTGAAGTTTGTAGGTAGCAGTGAGTATGACTGACGCATTAATCGGTGGAGAAGACATAATAGCATCTGATCTGAGGGGAGACTTAAAGATGACAGGTAAATGCCAACAGAGAATGCAATCCAGGTTGAGAGGCAAGATTGGAGGGCAGATCAAAAAACGGAGCCAGGGCAGAACCAGAAAGTGAAGAAAAAAGGCCTTTTAGAGCCCACTAACAGTCCCAACAAGGGTGCGCAGTCCACACTTTGGGACATACTGTTCTACTGGATAAAATACGTGAACCCAGTGTCTGGCTTCTTACTTTTCTATGTTTGTGCCTTTTTTAAATAATCCTTTTTGTCTCTTTTTCCTCTTTAGTCAAGTAAAGAAGTCTACACTTAATCCCAACGCCAAAGAGTTCAATCCCACCAAGGCTCCTCTCAGTGTAGTGAGTGCACTTGACTAACACTTGAGTGTTAATGCAATGAACTTTAACTGTACTAGTTATTTTTTGGTTTCTTATTGTTCTTGTAGAATATACAAATACTGTTTTCTGTTTTCAGGTGAAGCCATCGGCAGCCCCCACTCCCCCTCGACCTACGCCTCCTAGCCCCTCTGTGGTGCTTCAGACTTCTGCAGGCCAGGGAGCCATCTACAGCCCCCAGTACCCGAGCTATGTCTCACCCATACTGTTGCAGGGCCACTCTGTACAGGTTATCACACTCTTCATGTTTTGATTGACTTTTTGTTTCCAGATTATTTAAATACTTTGAACCATTGGCTTATTGCACGTTAGACACAATTATTTTATAACTTTAATTAATCTGTGACCACCAGGCCCCTCAAATGTACCAGTATGCTGTTTCTACTGTCAGCCAGGGCAAATACACCAGAGCTAAAGGTAAGCATATTCAGTTCAATCAATAGCTGAATTAACAATTAAAAACAAATAATTAATTATTTCGAAAGAGGGGTATGTATTTTGTCTGAAACTGATGGCAGAAGTTGCTAAAAATGTTGAAAAAAGTAAATGGAAATGGTACCTGTCCATCACTTGTGGCTTATACTAAGCAAAGATTTTAAAATCTGACATCCACAATCCTTTAAATATGCCTGCAAACTACATTTATTGCTTCCTTTTTACCTAGGCTCAGTTGTGACACCTCGTCCTGATCACAGCTCATCGGCTCCACCTATGATCCAAGCGGCAGCATCTGCAGCAGGTCCTCCTCTGGTGGCTTCTCCTTACCCCCAACCCTACTTGCAATACAGTCAAGTCATCCCTGCCATGACCCACTACCCTGGACAGGTGCTCAGAAGCTTGAACATTGTGTTTGAATTCAAAAGCTGACTGCTTTAACTGGCTGTATTCTGATCTTTTTATGCTATTCTTTTTACAAAGTAGAGTGCCATATGATGTGTGTGTGTGTGTGTGTGTGTGTGTGTGTGTGTGTGTGTGTGTGTGTGTGTGTGTGTGTGTGTGTGTATACATGT
>JBBIGC010000029.1:7704648-7729362 GCA_037576955.1 Lepidarchus adonis
TAGTCTCTTGTAGTCTGCCTCATCTTTCTTACTTTCCCCAGTTTCTGCCATCCCAGAGTCTTACTGTATAAACACAGACACAGGAAAAACAAGTGTTAAGCAGAATCGCACAAATTTATATAGGTACTGTAACGATAATAACCACATAAGGTTAGAGTATTCAATACAATGTAAACGCACAGACAAGCCACATGCAAAGGACAAGCTCAATTGTGTGAAAACTAGTACAGATGACAATGGACCATGAATCAAAACCTCTGAGTTTCAACTTGTAATTTCCTCCAGGATTAATAAAGTTTTTAGATTTTTTCATTCTTTTCAGCTAACACTGTAACACACCTACATGCCTAACTGAAGCAGTCATAAAACCGGAGCCTTTGTCCCAGCCCTGCAGACTGCATGCAGTGTCCATTTATATCGTGTTATCTGCGCTAACGCTAGCGCTAATTTAGTCTTACATGAGTTTATTTAATAAAAATCCCATGCAGCCCATCAAATCCTCAGGACTGGGTCAGGAAACCACTATAACGGGAGTACATTAAAGTGACGATATACAAGCATGTTGTTGAACAACGAAATAGAAAATGACGATGTGATGCTGTATAAGAATAAAAATCAAATAACATTGCAAAGATCAGTCTGTCTAGTCACTAAGGCTGTAAGACAGCAAGGCTAGGATACTGACGGTTTGTTAGCAAGCTAAAACGAGACAATAGTAGTTACCAATGTATTATTAGCAACAAGCTAAATTAAACAGTTTTCTAAAAACGTCTAAATCAACCAGCGAATGTTAAACATATAAGAATGAGAGAATCAGGACGAATTATTAAAATATATGGTGTTAAGCTGGAACAGACTTGCTCACAAGCCATCTAGTAAAGTTTGTTTTTAGCTAAACGCTAACGAGCTAACCATGATATCCGAGTCCCCATGCAATGCAAGTTAAATTTGTTACACTTACCGTAATCTCAAAAGCTCAAAAAGAATGTTTCAAATTATGCAGCATCGTATTTTTTTTCATTTGACATTATCGTTGTCTCATTTTGCGAAGAAATAAACTTACCTTAACTACTGTTGACATGGAGACAAGCCAGCCATGGCAACCGCTGAAGAAGGAAACCATGTGATCTCGCCGTTTCCGGTTTTCATTTTTTGCACTTCTGGTTTGATAAAAAGTGTTTTAATTTTGTTCAAATCAAGCCAAGGTCTTAAGTTTGACTTTAAAAGTGAAGCAAGTGGGGGTTACAGTGAATTGTTAATATGTTTCATTTTCAACATTATTAATCATTTATGTATTTTTTAAATATTAACTTCCAAAATACCTCATTCAATTGCAATTTGTACAGTAAAAAGCAAGCACATTTTACTCCTGCTGTTGTCCAGCAACCATTGGGTGACCATTATACAAAAGACTGAGACAGGAAGCAGGGAACAATTATTGGTCGCAGAAGCATGAGACAATCTGAGGAACCAGAGAAACCCACTGTGAAATTAGTTGAAAAACATTGTCTGAGATTTTCATATCATGCATTCTTAGTGGATAAGGGATTACAAGTTATCATCACATTTTATCAGCGTGGTACATATTTTGAATTAATTCACACAATAGTTGCCCAGTTATAGGACAAACACTTTTTGATTGTCTGAGGAGCAGGAACTCCTGTCTATAGAGATAAAAAAAGTAGTTTGCAAGTACTGTTAATGAGTGATTCTTGCTCCAGAATATGTTTATTAATTTATTATTCACTTTTATGAGGAAATAATAAACTAAATGTGGATAAAGACATTCTTTTAGAAAGCAATTATTCACTCCCAAAAGCAGAAATTCCACCAGATTTTAAAACTTTATTATGCATAATTGTTGAGCTGTAAACAAAACCTTTCAGACTGGTTCTTACATGAAAAACCTGCATTGTAAAGAATTTAGCAACTTAGAAAATAAAACTTATGAAGAAGCCAAGTAAATATTCACAGGAACTTAAACAAAGCCCTTGACCCATATCCCTTATTCCATATAATCTTCTTGTTTATTCCTCTGGTACCAGAGCCCCTGATTGGGATGGAGAAGGTTTAGCATTTGAGGAAACTGTACCAACAGATGTCACTGAGAAGTTAAATGAAAGACACAGTATAGACAGTTTAGATCACCTATCATGTTTCTGAATAACTTAAGAAAACTTAAAATAAAGTAATCAAATAAACTGAAGAAAAAATAGTCGAATTGCAGATTTTTTTGTCATTAGATTTCCACTAGTTGACACCAAGCTGATATGTAGGCTCTCCCTGCACCTCACGCTTTTGAAAAGAAACCCATGTTGTAACATTTGGCGTTACATTGGATTAAATGGGATTACTCATTCATGGATAGCTCAACATGGGCTAATCCCTGTAGGAATTATTACATTTTATAAGATTAAGGAAACGGTGCCAGTAAATCATAACATTTGGATCCAGTTCCACTTGGGTATTAAAGAAAGACAGACAGCAAGAGTGAGTGAGAGAGAGAGAGAGAGAAAGAGAGAAAGAGAGAGAGAGAGAGAGAGAGAGAGAGAGATGCCTCATTTCACGCATCGTAGGTCTACTTTGTGACCTAATACATGAATTGTGTGTAATATGACCTTATCTTAAAAGTGAGACACATCAAATCCCACTGCAATTTCATCACATCTAACCTACTTTTAGTGAGGGACTTTTATGTTGTATTATAAGAACAGAAAAAAATCCTCAAAAGTGAAACACTTTAGATTTGAATCAGATCAGCACAACCAACAATCAACTCGTTCACAATGGAAATATTTTTTCAAAAGTGTTGTTAAGCCAAATGTTCTGAAAAATACTGCAAAGTTGTTCATACATATAAAATTGCATTTTGCTTTGATGCTGCTACAAGTATTGTTGAACTGTTTTATTCTTTACCATCATCAGCACAAAGTATGTCTGATGCTCTGAGGCCACACATTTAAGAATTCACATTTGATTAATGTCAAGTCATGTCAAATCCCTTTTGACCACTAGTGTTAAACACAAACATCCACATTCAAATATAAATATAAAATACATAGAATGTCTATATCAGAAGAGAATAACCTGAAATGAGATCACTTAAAGTTCACAACAAGAAAGCAGGCAACAGACATGAATAATATTAAAAAAGCGAGGCTAAATACAGCCACACTAAATACTTAAAACTCCAAAGCCTGGGGTATAAAAAGAACAAATTGCAAAATCTTAGGTGAGGACTTTATGAAATATGGAAGATGATTCCAAAGCCGCAGGGCTGCAACTGAAACAGCCTATGTCGCCTTTACATGTCAACTGAGAGTGAGGAACATCTAAGATGAGCTGATCTGAAGTCTGAAGGAAGTGAGTGGAGGTGTGGAGGTTGTTAAAATCACAGATATTGCTAGAGGTGGTTCTGTGGTGAGCTTTAAAAACAAAAAATAGATAAATAAATTCTGTATTCATCTGTGAGGCAATAAAATAAACTAATATAGCAGTAACATTCTCTCTTTTCTCTCAAGCCTTCATGATAAGCAGTTAAATATGTAAAAGAAATGACATGTTTCAGCTTTACTGTTGTTCTAAATTAGGAGAAACTGAAATACATTGATCTGTCAAGCTTTAAAGCAAAAAAAAAAAAAAAAATTTCCAAGCGTTAGTAGCCAGTGCCCCCATTCAGTACTCAAGATCAAGATCCACAATACCACTGACAGTGTATCTTAGCTAAGGGTTAAGTGTAGTTCACAAGAATGACAATATCTGAATCAGATGTTAGAGAGCTGGTATTCCACAGCCTACACACATAACGCTGTTTTGTAACCGACAGTGTCAAGAGATTTTATTACCTCCCACACCCTTTTTCCAAAAGAACCAGTGTCTTCAGCACATTTTATCACTCATCTCCTCTTTCTGCTGCTGTTAGTGGACAGGTGGCACATGACAAAAATATGAACTAGTGATTAAACCCCTTAAATTGCAAGATCTTGTACGTAGGCCAACAGTTCAGTCCCTCGCTTTTATAACTCCATAGCTATTCATAGTTTAAAAACTAGTTACATAACATTAGTTTCATCATAGTTTCTCAATTATTCACAGTTGTTTATGGTACAACATATCAGTTGTTAATAAGCTATAGATTAGCAGTAAATAATACATGTTTAAAGCAGAACAATAGCATGTGATAACATATGATAAGAGCTTGTCTTAAACCACACCTGGTGTACGGTTTGTGGTAAGAGGAGGTGGTTTAAGAAGAATTGCCGTGGTTTAAGTTTTAACAGGGTTTAATACTGAAAATCCAAAAACACAATGATAACATGAGACAATACTGACAAAGGGACACCCACAAACTATACATGGAATAAATCACAGGCCACGATTAAGGATAACAATACAATACAACAGTTTACTATAGAACTGTCAGGATTTTAGACAGAAAGTAGCACTTCATATGTTTATTAAACGCAACACAAACACCAAGACAGAGATTCAGGCTAAACACTCACTTCCGTGACATGGACTTGAGTAAACAAGGATAAGACAATATGTGGCAACATGCATTAATGCGCAGGAATGACAATGTGCGACAAAGACCTGACAATGTAGAACCAAACACAAGATCTTAAATACAAGACAAAATACAAAACACATGAGGAAGGGCCTGGACATGCATTAAAGGGTGGGGCTATGAAATATGTGGAATCAGACTTAAACAAAACATGACCACATGGCTACACAAACAGACAGGAAAAAAAGAGAATTGAAACGGAGGCGTATCACAGGCGTAACCTGACAAGAACAAAATATATATAACAGAAGACCTACCAAAACTGACGGAAACCAAGGGGTATAAATCCATACTAAAGAAGGAACACCTAGAGAAAGGGAGGAGTAACAAAAATGAGGTACAGGTGGAGAGAGAAGGCAGGACAAGGGTTGGATGACTTGTTTTGGGGGAAGAAATTCAACTGAAGGTAAAGATCAAGAGAAACAGCATAATGTTCATGAGAAAGATTTTTATCTTCATCTTCATTTGTATATTTGTTATTTAAAAAACAAACACGTAAATGCACATTTAGACAAACTGGTAGACTATTTTCCATGAATGCTGGATGTCACTGGAGTACCTCAAGGGTATGTCTTCGGGACTTAAGTTTATTTTATTTGCACAATATTGAGATGCAGTTATATTTTTACAGATGCATAGAATGCGTACATCCTGCCATGGCCCCAGACATTTTCTTTAATTGTTCCAGTAAAAAAAGAATACGATGTACCTTAAAGTGGTGCTGTTGGAGCTGTAAGGTACATTTACACTGGACCTTGAAGTACTACATTTACCAGGACAGTAGATTTCCCTGCAGTTGCGCTACAATAAGGCTGGAAATTTAAAAAGTCAAAGGGTTACAGCAACAAAGTTAAGGAGAGACACTGAAAATGCTGTTCATCTATATCTTCAGGCTAACTGTACTCACTGTACTCACTGTACTCACTGAACCACTGACCTGTTTTAGTAGTACTTGACACTGTGTATACAACAAAGAAAGCTGGCCTGGCCTCGGCAGATATCAGTCACTGCAATGAATCTAATATCAAGTAACTCAGAAGGTGAAGATGATTAGGATCTTGATAGAGCAGCTTAACCTGCTTCTCTGTACGTCTGTTAATTGAAAAGAATCAAGCTTGAAGTCTGCACTCCTTCTTCAAGTTGAAGAGACCATGAAAAGGGAAGGAGAATAATGGGAGAGCTGTAAATAGACAGGTTGCATGAGAGGGAAATAATGTCATAAAGACATACAAACAAAGAGATAGCTGAAGGTCGGTCAGAGTTGAGCACTTTTTCTCTTTTGCTTTGAGAAAAAAATCGTGATTATCATTATGAAATATGCAATTTAATCCATACACTCTGTCAGCCTCACAGCTTCAGCCTGTATATATATATATATATATATATATATATATACACACATACATATATGGAGAAAGAGAGAGAAAGAGCGAGAAAGAGAGAGCACATTATTGAGGGGTAAAACACAGATGTGGCAGGCGTGTGGGATTTGGTAGTGATGCTTTATTCTGCGTATTGGATTGTGCAGCCTGCCTCAGTTCTAAACCTGCTCGTCCCCAGCGGCAGCTTGATAACTTTAATGTCTTTGTGGAGCAGGAGAGGAATGAAGTGTGCTTCTAAAGTGTGATCCAACAAGGTCACTTCAGTCTGCTTAATGTAGCTTACAGTATGTAGCTTAGGCTGCAGTTGCACTCAACATTTTTCAACCATCTTTGTAAATTAAATCTTCTGTACAAACCTTCAGCTGTTTACAAATAACAAAGATTAAACAAGAATTTACATATTCAACTAATATTACAAATTTTGACTAGCAACAAAAGTATTCAACAACTTGAACAAGTATTCTTCATAAGAGCTCACCTAAGAACATCTAATACAACTAATGAAGAATTAGTGGCAGCAGGTGTGATTGTAATAGAACATATCAAATACCTGGACCTGGACTGAATGATGTATAACTGTATGTCAGAAATATCGATAAGTGAAGAGAATATACAGCTGGAAACATACACTATATTGTCAAAAGTATTCGCTCATCTGCCTTTACACGCATATGACTTAAGTGGCATTCCATTCTTAATCAATGTTGGTCCCCCTTTGCAGCTATAACAGCTTCAGTGTTTCTGAGTAAACTTTCCACAAGGTTTAAAAGTGTCTTATGGGAATTTTTTACCATTCTTCCAGAAGAACATTTGTGAGGTCAGACACTGATGTTAAAACGAGAAGGCCTGGCTTGCAGTCTCCACTCTAATTCACCCCAAAGGTGTTCAATCGGGTTGAGGTCAGGACTTTGTGTAGGCCACTGAAGTTCTTCCACACCAAACTTGCTCATCCATGTCTTTTACAGACCTTGCTTTGTGCGCTGGTGTAGAGTCATGTTAGAAAGGAAGGGACTATCTCCAGATTGTTTCCACAAATTTGGGAGCATGAAATTGTCCAAAATCTCTTGGTATGCTGAAACATTCACAGTTCCATTCACTAGAAATAAGGGGCCAAGACCAGCTCCTGAACATCAACCCCACACCATAATCCCCCCTCCACCAAACTTTTACACTTGGCACAATGCAGTCATACAAGTACCATTCTCCTGGCATAAGCCAAACCCAGAATTGTCCATTAAATTGCCAGATGGAGAACATGAGTCATCACTCAAGAGAACACGTCTCCACTGCTCTAGAGTCTTATGTAACCACTTTATACCACACATTACATTGCACTTGGTGATGTATGGCTTGGGTGCAATCACTTCCACTCTGTTATAATAGCACTGACAGTTGACTTTGGAATATTTAATAGTGAGGAAATTTCATGACTGGACTTGTTGCACAGGTGGCATCTTATCACAGCACCACACTAGAATTGACTGAGCTCCTGAGAGCAACCCATTCTTTCACTAATGTATGTAGAAGCAGCCTGCTGCTTAGGTGCTTGAAGTTATAAAACATTGTGGCCATGGAAGTGATTGGAACACCTGAATTTAAGTATTTCAAAGTGAATACCTTTGGCAATATACCGGTAGTGTAGTTTGCAAGTTCAAAGTTAAAGGTACACTGGCTAAACTACCTGGACAAAAAAGAGGTGTCCATCAACAGCTGCGACCAAAGTTTTGAGGAGACAGGCGAACAAAAACCTTCTGTAAACTAAAGCAGGAACTTTTGGGTGTATGAATCAGTGGTATGTCTGGAGGAGGAAGAATGAAGTATATGAACACACTGCGTATACTGAAGTATATCAGTGGCTTGGTAATGCTCTGGGGGTGCTTTGCTTCTTCTGGCATTGGAAACCTGCAGTGTGGAAGGCAGGGTGGTTTACATTAAGTATCAGGAAGTCCTAGGAGAAAACGTCCTGCCATCTGTGAGGAAAACTAAAACTCTGGTGTCACTGGACCTTCTAACATGACAATGAGCCCAAGCATACAGTACCCCAGAGTCCATCAAGTCTTGGTTTTAGAAAAAGTTCTGAAAAGTTTTATAGTGGCTATCACAGTTGCCTGACTTATATGCAATAGAAAATTTCTGGTGGGATTCCAAGAAGGTGGTTACATCAACAAGGCTTTTAGTGCGTCCATTGCTCATGATTCCTCTTGAACACTGTTAGGAGCTGTTGTCTGGCTATGCATGATGTTTGCCGAAGGCCATAACAGTAAAGGGTGTTTTACTAAAGATGCTTGTTATGAAGAAATGTAATCATTTAAAGAAATCCTTTATATTTATGAAATTACAATTAAAAATTAGGTGTGCTCCAACTTTGAATGAATAGTATACATTGGCTAATTAGCTGATGATCATTGATCCTGTTATTGGACTGACATGGCTCATTGGTGTCAAATGACCAAGCCTCCAATTTGACCTCTGTATGTTAGGGGTGGGCCACAATATAGATATTGCGATATATCGTCGTCTTTGCTCATGTGATCTGATAATCGATACGACAATATCAGTATTTAAGTCACTAAACATTCGCTGCCAAGTTGACTCACCAGTGTCGCTACTACTTGGTTGAGAGGCAAAGAAGGTGTTTCAGCAGCTTGAGTTCTAAACTTTCAAACTGCAACAGTTAGATGCAAAAAAAGCAAGACTGAGACGCCCCATTATCGTTACTGTGGATCACGTATCACGTATCTTATTGTAGCGTGAGATACCCTGCAACTCCCACCCCTACTGCATGATGCATGACATGTTACGCAATCTTACATTTTTATGAGATTTATGAGACCTGAAACTGCCCTGGCAGAACAATGCCACATTATGAATTATTTTAAAATGAAGAGGACGGGAAAACACTGACAACCATTCTCATAAAAGGCTATAAATTACTTTCAATAACACTATAATTGACAGAGTATTTATTAAGCTTACAGTCTTTCCCACAGGCTTTGTGTCATACATGTCTGTTTCTTTCTCTGAGCTTAGTAAGTGCTCAGTAGGCGTGCTGTCTGACCATTTTCTACTAAAAATAAATGTTTAAGGTCATGACTGACATCAATTACCCGTTACAGTGCAGGTCATACCGCTGTTTATAATGGGTATAAATATGTCTGAAGCATGTGGTCACTCAGGGTTGTAATAGCATTGACAATACCCAGGATGTACTTATATATGATGTAATTTAGCACAACAATAATAATATTTTATCATATTACTCATTCTTGGGCCAAGAGTATCCCCGGGGAATGTTGAATTTTAGTAGCCTAACAAATTGCCCTAAGTAGCACCTTTTGTGATGCTATGTGTAAAACGAGCACGTTTCAGTGTCATGTAACACTCAACAAGCAGCATGATTCTGTGTTGCAATATGTCAAGAATTGATGGGTGGTTGCTAGGTAACGCAGACAGCTCCCAGTGGGAAATCATGAGAGACCCAATGCATGCAAGTGTTTCTTGCATTGTTAGACGGCCGAGGCCTTGGAAGGAAAGAAATAGAAAGACTTGTAAGAGTGAAATGATTTACTCTTCAATAACTTAAGGTTTTCCACATTTGGTCTTCCAGTCAGGTACACACAGTGACAGAATGCAAGACATGGCCACAACAAGAACAGTAGGATTTATAAAAGTGAAGTTTGAAAACAGAACATAAAAAATCAAGCATAGAGAAAAAGCTTCATTTCAAACACATACTTGCTAATAAAGGTTTCATAGCTTCCAAAGCAACCCAGCAAACCAACATTTATTCTGTTTAAACAGGAGCTATTTTTCATGTACACACCAAATATATGACAGCACAGTGACCACAGAAGTGCAAACGCTGCACAAACAACAGGCATCACATTAATAACAACGAGTGTGCCGGACATTCATATACTCCAGTGGAGAGAATCAGTAAAGAAACTGGACAGAATAAAGGATTACCAGTCAATCAAATCAATCTCAGGTCATTTCAGTTCAGCTGTCCAGTTTCACCCTCATGCGGTACTGTTGCATGCCATTGCTCTTTTCACATTCACTCATAAAAATGTGTTATACACTTAAATATCTTCTTGGCATTTTCTGTAATTGTACCAAGCACCTCTACACCAATGGTGTGGCCATTGCTGATGAAAGTCCATTGCTCACAGGTGTTAATATTCTGTCCTTGGCTTGAGTACAGTCTGATCAATAGAGGACTTTAGTTAATACACTTTATATGCAATGTATAGTATATAGTATTATACAATTTATATGTGATTTTACAGAACTGGAATGTAGATTGTTGTGCAAAAGTTTAAAGCACTGCAGAAAATTATATTTAAAAAGCTATTCATTTGAGCAGTAAAAGTTTGCTCAGACAAATTAAATTGAATAACAAAAAGAATTGTAACTTTGTCATGTTTTTGTTGTACATATTTCATATTTATTCTCTATAGTCCAACATATCTTCCACTACCAAATGTGCATGTGAAGGAACGGAATAAAGATAATTGTAATTGTAATAAATACATTTTTCATTAAACTTATTTTTTGTCTTGTTATTTAAATTGTTTGCATACTTTTCTCTTTTGTAAAATAAAAGAGAATGATGAAATAAACATTGTCGAATGTTAAATGTTTCAAAAGGTACCATTTATACCAGTGTTCATATAGTACATATACGGAAACTATGGACTATAACTTTTTATTTTAATTTTAAATTTAATTTTAATTTTAGATTTTAAGTCATGGAAACAAATTAATTTATGTACAGTATATTGTTTACATTTACATACAGTATAATGTTTAGTCCCACTGATAAAGACTGAACCTTTAATACAGACCAAACTACTTTTTTGAATCAAGAACATGTGTCAGCCAATCAGAATTGATATAGATAATTCACATTTAAGGTTTTAAACAATTTGCTTTTGTGACAAAGGAAACAATCAGAAATGTTTGCCTCAATGTAACACAAATCTGATCTTTTGGATAAAAAATCAAAGAAAGTTCAGATCTGATTAAAAAATCTTGACTTGAGAAGTGACACTTGTAATATGAAAGTAGCTTTTGCACAGTACTGTATATTCAGTAACATTTATCAAAAAATATAAATGACAGACGTTAACAGTAACAGTGCAATGAAACACACTTTATGGACATATGGAATGTTTAAGTATGTGGATTTTAGTTGATCTTGATCGCTAGGTCTTGCAAATAACAAAATTTATCGTTGGATTCAGAAAATACAACTGTTTACACAACATTATATTCATATTATATGAATTCAGTTATGTTTATGTTATTCAGTTATGATTTGTATGCATAGTATTGCTCATTTACCCTTCACATATAAACAAAACTGAAAAATATTAATAAAGGTTAATGTAGCACGAAAGATCTGTGCTCTGTTTACATGAAAGAAAGCCTAACACCTCACTAATGCCACAAATCTGATTTGACCAATATGAGCATTTTCTTGTTAACTCTGCCAAAGAAACAAGGTAGCTTAAATAATTAAAAATATTTACTGAAAAAAAACCCCAAAACAATGTAAAACAGTACAAAATTACTGAACATGTTGACTCAAGAGTGTTCTGACCCTTTCCAGTGTGATCAAAGTAAAGAATGGAGGAATACATTGTGTAGCACTGCCATTGGACACTCCCCTCCAATTTCTCAGTCTGGACACCCAATCAAAGCTCTCACTTTTAAAGCTTTAGCAACTTTTCCTTATTCCACTTTCCAAACACATAAAAGACCAGAGTTTTCTTCCATTCGACACCATTCAATAAAGGCAGTCCAATGTGCTCTTAACCTTTATAGAGCTACCTATACAGACGTAATGGCTGATGATGACATTGTCTCTCAGCTGAATGCTCAATTCTGAACTAGCTTTGGACATCTCACCCACCCTAATGAGACCTTCTGCTGACCCCTCAGTGCCGTACACTAGCATGATAGCTGCAGTGTTCGGCCGGCTGTTTGGTGACCCCTCCGAACACTTCCACTTCGCGGCTGCTCCAGGGGACGATGTTACCCAGCATGCCTGTGCTGCAGTGGGCAAGGGCATTGAGCTCAGCATGAGTAAGCACTCGGTCCCACAGGTTAAACTGAGAGACGTCCCCTACCAGAGCACGTGAGGCCACAAAGCGAAGACCACCCATCGAACTCTGCAGAAGAAGAAACAGCATTTAGACCCATTTAAAACACTGCAACAGTTCTCTCTGTTTACACGGACTGTTTGGCCAAAAATGAAATCTTATAAATTAATAATGATTCAGACCACAGTCTACTGATACTACCATTTCTAGCTGTAATATACTTTTAGAAAAATAGATAACAGTGTCAGAAACCACATAACTGGGTCTATTTGATACTATTAATTCAAAGTGGGTTGAGCCAAGTGTGTGATGGTCAGTAGGTGATTATTAAGGCAGGCTGCTAAACTGCTGAGCTGCTAGTGATGTGTTGTTTGCAAAGGAAAGGCTCTTTGAAGAGAAAATGAGTCTTTTTTCTCTGTATTTTTTCTGTTCTAGCTGCATGTGATTGGTCAACTACATGATGTGTGATGTCGTCTGTGTCCGTGTGTCCACACTGAGCAGGGGGAGTGGGGGTTACAGACACAGCACACATGCTGAGGGCGATTTGGAATGCAAGTATGCTGATGCAGGAGTGCCTTATAGGTAAGAAAGGCAACTTTAAAATCAGTCCTGTACTTAATTGGGCCACCGGTAAGAACAGATATTTTTGGTGATGTTCTGCAATTGTAAGAAGCATAACTCTGAAACATTGCACCGTGATTTGAGTGATAAATCAGTGTCTAATATGACACCAAGATTATGGCTGGAGCTACTAAACAAGAAGTTCAAAGTCTCAGCATCATGTCTATACTACTTCCTCCAGAAACCAGCACCTCATGTTAATAAGCCATATAAATAATAAACATTTGAAATAATATATGTCTGTACATTAGTAATTCATTTTACACATAATTTTACATTGTTCTTGTTAATAAATGTAATTAATTAATTTTATTAATTAATAAAAATTCTGAGGAGTAGTTTGGGAGCTAGAAGAAACAGCTCTTTTTAGTGAGTTGAGCTATAAGAACTTCAAAAGAGCCTGAATTCCCATCACTATGAGCTGCTACTCGTTACTGTAGCTACATTAGCTTTGTAGCTACCATGCAAATCTAAACCAAAGTTAAATAAAAGATCAAACATCATTTGGCTGATTGACTACACTTTAGATAAGCTCAGTATTTGAGTGATCTTGGGGTAAACTATCCCTTTAACATCAAAATAACAAAAGAAAATGAAGAGAAAATGACAACAGTAAAACAAGTAGAAATTATAATGAGAATTTTTTATTAGAGCTACAAATAAATCACAAGTTCCTCTGAATTCCTGGTTATTAGATCTGAATAAAATTATCCAGCCTTTTCTGGTGGATTTCCTTCATATTTCCCACCATGTGACTTTATGCTATAGGCCAATGGCCATTAAAGGCCAACCTTAAAAGCTCAACCTCAATAAAAGCAGGAAAAACACAATGAAGCTGGACAGATTAAGGGACATATTTAATGAGAGGATGAGGAAATAGAAAGTTAATGAGGAAGGGATGAAGATAAGAGAAGAGATGCACAAGGGAAGAGAGTGTTGATAGAGGTCTGAAGAGAGTTAATCAGGTTTACAGAAGCCCTGAGGTATTACAATTCAACTGTTTTTGCTAGTGCAGAAACAGCAGCCTCTGATCAACCACAATGCCAAAAGACGTCCTAACTACACTCAGTAAGTGACTGAAAAAAGAGAATGAATTTAGCAATTTGAATACAATCTTCAGTTTTCAGAATGGTCAACTGGGATTTATTATTTCGGTTTCTCATTTATTTTTGTTACCATTTCATCATTATTCCTCTGCATCATTTGAACCAAATATCAAATTTACATTGAATGATACTTAACAATCAAAAAATCTTGGAGATGAACAGAACCTACAATCTAATTTTTATTGTTTTGCACCTAATTAGAAAATGCAAGTTACCACTTATACTGTTCCAATAAAATGTCACACACACACACACACACACACACACACACACACACACACACACACACAGTATATCAAATGCGAGGTATAGTTTTGAAGGTCGACATGCTGTTAGGAAGTGCAGCCAATTGAGCAATTATGAGCTACCACGCTGAAAATCTGGTCACCCAGAGCCTGATCCAGGGAATGACTCACCTGTTCCTGGCCCAGGACGAGTGTTCCTCCAGGCCGGATGGAATGGCGGGTTGCCAGGTCCTTTCCCTCACCCTTCAGCTTGCCACCTAAGTAGGCATGCCACACTCCAGCTCTCCTGTTCCAACTAACACACACATGCTGCCATGCACCTACTGTCAGGTTCAGACTGAACTGCGCCACCTACAGGAGGGAGGAACAATTAAAAAACTTATTATTATTAAAAATAGCTTCACTGAAAAATGCAATATTTCACTGGCACGTTGTTTCTGTGAGATCGCTTCATGGGGTGCATCCCCATGGCTGCGTATATGCTTGCATATTAAACTATCATTATCAGAGTCTATGGGGAAGAGACTGAATCACATTAATATGAAATCTCACGAGTACCCATTATGTTACTATTTTGAGGAGGCACTGCCTCAGGGGTGAACTTTCCACTGGAGTCCTGTCAACACCATGCTGAAATGCAACTACCAGGATAAAGCGTAAAAAACATCCAAATAATCCAGTAGAATTATGCAACCAACCCATATAATGAAAAATAATATGAAATATGAAATTATTATATGAAATATATATTTAATATAACATTTATCATTCATCTATACTGTATACTATATAAAAATAGTCTATGACAGTTTAAAAGTGCGCTCATAATTCCACAGTCAGATCAATGTACCAATATGGAAATCTAATCATATATATATAAAGACAAAAAGACAAACTCTGTTTAATTGTTTGTAATATACTGTACAAATAATACATCTATAGATGTAACCAATACAGAAACTGTGAAACTGGGCATATAAATGTGAATACCAAATGTTAAATGTCCTAGTAAGTTGCATTACTGTACATTGGAATATATTCTGCACATATATGGAACAATCGAATACTATTTTTTCAAATAGAGGAGAAATATCTAACTTATTGCTCCAAGAAATCACATAGATGTTCACTTGGATTTATATCTGGTGACTGTGAAGTCAGAAGCATACGATTTTCATCACATACTCATCAAAACCTTTCAGTACCAGGTGGATGCTGACAATGTCATTCTGGAATAGAACACTCCCATCAGATGTGTTTCCTCACAGGATAAAAGTGAACAGTCAAAGTGACGTATTGATTTATAATCACCTTCCCCTCAAATTAGACCCAAACCATACAAGCCAAATGCTCTCCACTGTCAAGATTTCTGGATTGAACTGTTCTCTTAGTGTATGCAACACATGCACTCGCCTCACTTGTAGAGAATATGATTAATGGTGACTCATCTGACCATCTCACTTTTTCCTACATCTCTGTAGACCAGTGTTGATGGTAGATACCACTGAGTCAAAAGTAAGTCTTTGTAAAAAGATGTTTTTGCACTGCAGCCCTACTATGATTTCCCTCTCTGCGTAGTTGTGGGTGGATTGTTCTTGCTGACACAGCCAGATCATGTCCTGCCTTCACAACAGCCGCTTTGCTTCTCTTACACTAATGCACAAGCATCACACTCACTGACTGTGTGCTTTTCATCGTGGTTATATATTTACTGATGCCCTTCCCACAGATCTAAATACAGACACGCTTTAGTCCCGGTTCCTACTGAAACACTTCCTAGTTGAGCCGCCTTTATGACTGAGGCTGCTACCACACAATCCTTGAAAATCACTTTGTTTGCCATTACAGTCCAGGATCAGGTCTGCTGTGCTCAGCATTTTATACATGCCACAGAGCACAGCAGAATGTTAATTACTTCTGGTAACATCTGCACTCATTTATTCAGCTTTTTCCTTTGGACTGTCAACTATTTGTAGATGGCCATCATATAATCGCACTTGAAAAAGAAATCACTTCACATTTCACAACACTGGTTTGGTCTGTACCTCATTATTGATGATGAACTCAATGGGGCCATGAACCAGCTGTTGAAGGACCAACTCATGACTCTGCTCTGAGACGGCGTATGAAACTCCAGTCCCCATGATGTTCAGTGCAGGCCTGAGCCACATGCACATGGTGAGGGCGTGGAGGGCAGGGATGGCATGCTTCACTACTGCATACATAGAGCTGCTCCTCACAGGAAACGAAAGCCTATAACTCTCTGGAAACCTGTTCTCAGGCAAACCTGCCGCAAACACAAAGGCATATGTGTTTAGGAAATGTAAAATTCTTATGGTAAATCTAATAAATATTGTGTACAAATTGTTACAAAATTGTTAAACAATTATAAGGTTTTTACACTATAAAAGATATTCCTAATATAGTATGTAAAATAAAATGTTTTTACATTTATGTTACTAAATATGTTTGGTGTCGAAAATTCACTTTTTAAATTGAGAACTGGAGCTGTGAATCTAATGTTACTAACAAACACTGTAACTCAAGTAGTCAAAATCAATTTAATGAAAAATGTACTCTCTCACACAGCTCAAATCATTACTCAATTATTCAAATTATTAGTATATTTAGCGTAAAATAAAGAAGCAAGTGTGTCTGGGCTCAAATACAGCTACATAAAAATCTGTAGTGGGTTTCTCCTTAATGCTAGAAGCCACTGGCAAGATAAAACTGTGGGATAGAACTGAGAAACACGAAGTAGACAATTATATTAGTAATTTAAATTAATTAACATTAAATTAGATTAACATGAAGTTAGACCATAAAGAGGATTAGCTTAAGGCGTTTACAATCTTTCTTTTAGTTTAACCTTAAGCTCCTCTCAGACTTTTAGTTATTTCATTATGTCACTTGAATAGTAAATAATACAGTAGGTTAAAATCTTGATCATAATTATCTATATATTATCTATATTCTTATATAAGCAGATGCACAAAAGCCATGAACACTTTGCATGTATAATAAAAATGAAGGGAAACCCCAAACAAAATATAAAAAAACAAGTTCAATTTGTAGGTTTGTTACATAGAAATTATTAATATAATATCTCTGATTCCTACTGTTGCACTGTTCACAAATGACATTCTTTGCTATTTAAATGTAGCCCGTATTACAATGAACAACTGATGCTGACACATGGACCAATTATTGTACTATATTCATACAGAACATTGATTTGAACATTGAATGAAACCCTTGGTATATGTGTTCAACAACATGTCAATTAGACCATCACACTAATTAGTAATTGGTCTCCAAATCTCATCAAAATAAACCAGATCGATGATGTGCTTGGCGAACAGAACAGTGTGCAGAAAGCAGGTGTGGAATTGAGAGAGATATATCGGAATGTCTATTTATAGCCCCTCAGTGGGTGGACATATATTGAACAGTTTTGCATAATTGATCCAACATCTTAATAATGTGATTTTCCTTGAAATTCACCCTTTTCTCAAAACAGTTTGTAACGACCTTAGAAATACTCATTTTCTATTGTGAAATAGCTTCCCTCTTCTCCACACGTCCTTTTGTGTCTGTTGATTTATTTGAAGTAATATTTGATGTTATTTATAAAAGTTAAGGCCATTCTGCACTGTAATGTCTTACAAGCTTGACATAATTTCTGATGTACAGTTTTATTTTAATATATCCTTTTAAAATGAAATCAAAGGGAAACTTACACAATATTTTTTGCCAGCAAAATCTACAGGGGCACTGCTATTGCGGAATATTTTTTATTATACAGAATCTTAGATAGAAAGCAATGTATATCCACTATCAGTTTAGCAAAAACTAAAACTTGATATTGCTGTGTAACACCAAGACCAGTATAGACAATATATTTCTTAGCACTAGATTTACTCATCACTCATCCATCTGTCTCTTTAACCATTCCCTTACCTTGCTCAAGACTGCTGATTCGCTGATGGACAGCATCCAGTCCTTGGTCAATATGTTCGTGATGTTTTTGGGTCTCTTTGCGAAGGGCTTTCCGCTCCTCTTCCAACATTTTCATCTTTCTCTTCAGCTCTTCCTCCAGGTCTTCCACTTTTCTTTGAACAGTCACCTTCTGATTTTTGGTGGTGCTCTGGACCCTTCCTGGACTTTTCTGTGTTGTCTCTGTGTGGTTCTGAGCCAACGGGGCCATTTCTGACTGTGGACAAAAAACAAACGACTGTAACTCAGCTGTTCAGTGTTTCTTGCACTTTAGTGAGATTCAGGAAGATAAATAAAATAGAGTAGATGACAATTTGCAAAAACAATTCAGAACTTTAGATAAGACAGTTAAGAGTTTGAAGTCTCACACTGGATGTATGTAAACCCCTTTTCACAGTAGACGCCATGTTTCTGCCTCTTTTGGAAGACCCTCAGTTGAATGATTTAATTTCTTCAGTAATATTGACTAAATATTATTTTGATGGATTTAGACAAACTCAAGCAGACTGGACCTTCGTCTTTGTAGGTGAGCAAACAATTTTAATACAGAAACTTTTGTTGAGAGGTGTGAACCATTTACAGCAGGTGGTTCTCACCCCATTCACTCCACATTGCTCGCAAGCAGAAAGCAGATAAATTGCTACAGGGAATTTTTCATTAATTATATTGATAAAATATATTTCAGCCTGTCCATGATTAGAGCTGGTCTGCAGAAAGTGTTTTTTTGCTTGTTGGCTTTCATTTGTCAATTTTTATAACATTGATAAGAAAGACTATTTGAGAATATATCTCCTATTTTGGGGCATATATGTGATGTTAACTGGTGGTGTATTCGCTTATATAATCAGTTATATAATCAACAACTCATTTGCAGACATTTTAAGTTGTTACCTTCAACGTTATGTATGAGAGCGCAATCTGCAAACTCAGCTCCAACCACGCTACAAACATCAGCTTGGATTTATGATAGTGAGAAACACCATTACCCCACACTGCAGCAGCTAAGCTAGAGCCAGAACATTACACTTCATCAGGATCATGATGTTTTTTTCAGCTTCACCCCCACCTCCCTTTGCGTGATCACACTGTGGTCATGGATCAATGTGATAAACGACATTGCCTGTCATTACAGCATTAGAATATGGATGCTGTTTCTTGCTTAGCCTTTATGCCTGTGTGAAATGACATTTTGTTGATGCTCCACCGAGGGCTTCATTAATGCAGAGGAAGCCGTACATTATTGATCTCTAGCAAGGCTTTAATCACGCGAGCAGTGGCGTAAGAGACCAACCACTGCAGTGTGGTGATAAAACACTGAAACGGCAATGATGCTTCCATCTGAAACCAATGAAGGCTGCAGAAGTGTAAATCTCTCCTCGGCCCACTCTCTGTGCTCCGTGAGCAGAGCATGAATGAGCTTGAGTCAGCAGGGAGCTGAACTTTGCAGACCCTTTATAACCACCCATGCTGGTAATTACACACGCGGGGTTTATTAATGTTAATTCGTTTAAAAGAATACTCCCATTTCAATAAATGTAGCAAAGGAGTAGAAGCACATTTAGTTTTTAACAATATATAGATGAAAAGCACAGCTTGATTAAAGTTTCTATGATCCAAATAAAGGATAAAACTGCCTACAGTTACATTTCGATTATATAACTGGGTTCAGTTAAGATCAGCAGGAAAGCAGTTACCCACCAAATAATTCACGTTCAGTCAACAATCTGACCTAAGCTCCTGTTTGGGTAGTGATTTCTTTACTTTGACTTTGATTTCTATATGGTAAACTACACATTTTTGGTTTTGTCTAATTTGTCTAATCGGCCATTTTTCAAACTGGTTATCCATTTTGAGTTGTGTGGATGCTGGAGCCAATCACACCTGACTATGGGGTAGAATTCACCCAGGACGGAGGCCAACACAGAGACAGATAACAATTCACACACACACACCTACAGGTAACACAGAGTAACCTACAGGAAAGAAAAGAAACCCACACAAATACAGGGAGAGCTTTCAAACTGCACAAAAAGGCACCAGTGGCGATTCGGGGATCAACCCTTAAGGACATTCTTGCTGTGAGATGACAGCACTAATAACTAAGTGTAATTAACAGATAAATAAAGTATATTTATTTAAATATATTTCCATGTTTGTGAGAGAGACAGGTTTTTATTGAGAGACCTACACTGGCCTTTAACATTCCTGCAGATTTAAAGAGCTAAGGTTAAAAAATCAGTCAGAGTGGTTCATGTGAAAATTACTGAATGAGTGGTGATAGATGGTGACAATGGTGATAGATACCAGACATATTATGGGATGTCACTTCCCTTACAGTAAGTTATTGCATTTAAAAGTCCAGTTTGTTTTATGGATCTAATGTCCACCTTTTAATCAAGTGTTGAGTAGAGAGTTACATACAGGTAAAATTAATAAAATAACAAGATGAATTTACATAGAGGCTTTTACAATCTCAAGATCCAGACTTTTTTCAGTTTTTTATTTTATAGATTTACCGGCATTACATATAAAAACTGGGGAGGACATGTGTTCATTCACTGGTGGTTTTGGTTATTAAATACAAAAGCTAAACCAGCACTGCAGACATCAGTAGAACCAGCTTGGACTAAACTGCAGCGTTAATGCCAAAGCAACATTGAAGATTGTTGAAGACCAGGATGAACCCTTACAGTGCAGAATGACCCCAGTGTTGAATATATTGTGCGTTTCTGAGCAGGTATTCAAGCAGGTAATCGAGCAGGTATTCATAATTCAACCCACTCATCACTAATCCGACTTCCAGTGTCAACACATGATTCAAATGTGGACATTAGATCCATAAAACAAACTGCTCAGCGCTGTCTTCCAGTGACAATAACTGTGATGATGTTGAATGAATATGGAAATGATGAACTTATTACTTTCATAATGATACTTATGTTCCTCTCTCCTCCTCCTCACCTCTAGTCTCTCTATCCTCTCTTTCATGTGCAGGATGGCTCTCTCCAACTCCTCCACCTCTACTGTTCCTCCTCGCCCCTCGTCCCCCATCACGCCCCTCTCTCTCTCGCGCGCCCTCTCCTCCTGCACCTCTCCTCCTCCTCCTTCGGTCCCCTCGCACTCCGCCAGTTTCCCCGTCAGTTCCCGGATGGTCCTGCGGTCTGCGCGGATCTCCTCCTGCTGTCTCTGTGCGGTGTGGCGGAGCTCCTCAGCGGCGGCACGCAGGGAGCCCGACTCCCCCTCTTCATCCTCGGGCTGCTGGTCCGCCTGAACAGCCTGGGGCTCGCACTGGCCCGGAGGCACGGGAGTGCACAGCAGGCGGCTGTAAACGACCCTCTGCTCGCTGCCCGCGCGACCCACGACCCCCGTCCACCCGTAGAAGGTGGGCGCCTCGGGGCCGCCTGGAGCATCCGTGGCGTGGAGAGCGTCCAGAGCGCCAGCCCTCGCTACGGAGCCCGGGGAGACGGGAGCCGGGGAGGAGGAGCGGTTGTGGGTAAGCGGAGGAGACGCTGGAGAACCGCTGTGAACCGCGGCGATGATGCAGATGACGGCGCCGATAAAAGCCACCATCCCGGCGGCCAGGATGACAACGATGAACTTCAGGGTGGCGGTTAGAGCAAGCGATACGGATAAGAAAAAAGGAAATAAGAGCTAAACAATGTGATAATTAATGTTGGAAGAAAACGAGAGAGTGGAAAACCTCTTTACAGGGATAAAAACAACGCGACACGAAGATATGAACGGAAACGTGAGACTGAAAGCTCCACAACGAAAAAAAAACACGTGACAGCTTCGTCAAGCAAGAAAACGTACGTTATTTAAACGTAAAAGCAAATAAAGAACGTAAGAAGACAAAAACATGACAAAATAAAATCACAAGAGCTCCAACGAAAGCCTGAGCCTCTAACTACTCGCGCTACATCGCCCACAGTGTTAGAAATAACAGGTTAGAAACAGCTGATCTCTTCCAGCGCTGCCGCTCAAATGTTTTCTCGTCCCGCGCAACAGCGCCCCCTGCGCGCGCATCTCTCTCTCCTCTGACTGGAGAGCGATCAAGGCGGCGACTCAAGAAATGGGCGGGGAAAATAGGGAGGGGCATAAGCGAATAGGCTCAACGGAAGCCAATGGGAGTTTAAGTTTACAGCCGCTTGGAGAAATCTCCACCCACATCCAGCTCAGCCTCCACGCATGTGCTCAGGGGATGGTGCAAAATAAAGCGACCTCCAGAATTCTTGTCAAGGACCTTGAAGGTTTGCTGGAAACGCTCTGCTCTATGTTCTGCTACACCTGTCAGTGTTATTACAGATGCGTTATTAGTAAAGGCTCATAGACAAACACTGGCTTATTAAAACACAACCAAAAATAATTAAAAAAAAAAAAAAAAAAATTAAAAAACAAAAAAAACAAAATTAATTAATTAACACAATGATTTTTCCTGTACAAACAAAAGTGCAAAAATTTAATTCAGACAGATTCTGTTTTGTATATCTACACAAATTAAGTGTTGAACTGTGAAGTCTGTATGAAAAGTCTCTTAAATGTCTCTTGTGTGTTATGCATTCTGTATGTAAATTTTAAGTGACCACTGATTTTACATTTGTTTTGTTTTATGTTTGTTGTTGTTTTGCTGCTATAAGACATATTTTGTCATGAAACGACCAATTTGACTATATTTTTTATATTTATGTAATAACCATTTTATTAATAAAAAATCCGATTACTGATCGTAAAAAAGTACGAAGTGCTAAACACAAAGTCAGCAATAATATTTCGATCTATTTCCTGACTACACTCGTCAGCCACAACATCAAAAACAGTGACGGGTGAAATAAACATTGATTAATGTTCAGCAAGTGAACAGTCACTCCATGATACTGATGTGCTGAAGTCAAATTGTGAGGGCTAGATGACTAGGTCAGATCATCTGTAAACTGACTGCTCACCGTCTTGTGGAGTGTTCCTGGTATGTAAAGGTTAATACCAACCAAGTGTTTCAAGCAGGCAAACTGTCACCCGAGGCTCACTGATGTGCGTGTGGAGTGAAAGTTAACCCAACTGTTCCATTCCCACAGATGAGCTACTGTGAGAATGTTAATACCAACTACTATGGATGCATAGCCACAGACCAGTCAGTGTGTCCATGCTGACCACCGTCCACTGCCAAAAATGACTATAGTGAGTACATGAACATCAGAACTGGACCATGTAGCTATGAGAGAAGGTGGCTTGATGGATCATATACACTATATTGCCAAAAGTATTCACTCACCCATGTAAATAATAATTAAATTCACAGTCTGGTCAGCCAGCTGTACCATCTCGGCCTGGAGATCGCTGTGTAGAGTGGTGAGAACAGTGAAGAAGATCATCGGGACGTCACTCCCCACTCTCAGAAACGCTGCCTGACCAACAACACATACCAGCTACATAAACATTGTGGCAGATCAACTAAACCCTGGAAATGATATGAAATAGCCTCTATAAGCAGAAACACTGAAAAAGTGTTCAGGTACAAGATGTTGATTTGTCCTCCAAATTCCCCAGATATTAATCTAGCCGTCTGGCTCGCTTTATGGAGGCCCCACCTCACAGTTACAGGACTTAGCAGATCTGCTGCTAATGCTGTGGTCCTGGATAATACTGTACACTTGCAGAAGTTCATGCCTCAACAGTTTATTTTGGCATTTGGGACTTGCACACTGTTTGGGAGGAGGTTCTAATGTAATGGCTATATTGTCACTTCATGGGCTCTTTCTATTCTGATTACTGTTCCAAAACCGTAATCTGATAACATCTCAATCAGCAACAGAATTCTGAACATAAATTGGGCAAATGTCATGAGTTACCTGTAAGATTACACAGAGTGATCCTGACCTCTGCCGACAGCTGCCATGTCCCAGATAATTGTGATGTGGCAGCAGGCCCAGCAGGTCACTGTGCGAACCACTGACCCATCTTTACAAAGACACGCAAACACACTCATATTTCACACAGATGGTGCAAAAATACATACAGATAAATCGCACTGTAGATGGCCTCTGGATAATTACGCCAGATTTATCATTTCTCCCCTGTTCCACAGTTCAGAGTGCACAGTACACTGCACTGGTCAGCAGAGTTGACGTGAGGAGAGTTAGTGGAAAAGATGTGATGAGCTCAGAGACTCTGAGGCGGTGGAACAGCTGTGTGTGTCCACTTAACAAGCTGAAGTGGAACATCACTGTCTGAACGGGCACAAAGAGAAAGAAGTAGAGAGAGAGAGAGAGAGAGAGAGAGAGAGAGAGAGAGAGAGAGAGAATATGAGAATGAGAGTTAGAGAAAGAGATAGAAAATGGGGGTGTGAGAGAGAGAAAGAGAGAGAGAGAGAAAGGGGGTGTGAGAGAGAGGAAAGGTGAGAGAGAGAGAGAAAGGGGGTGTGAGAGAGTGAGAAAGAGAAAGACAGAGAGAAAGAGTGAGAGCAAGGGGGGGAGAAAGAGAGACGCTGAGCCTATTATTACTAGGCTGAGTGAGAGAGTAGAGGGGAGAAGAAGAAAGAAATAGAAAGGCAGATTCAGAGAAGAGACAGATGAAAAGACCGAAAGAAAAGTAGCGAGTGAGAGAAAGAGATAGAAATAGAAAGAGAGAGCAAGAGAGAGAGAGAGAGAGAGAGAGAGAGAGAGAGAGAGAGAGAGAGAGAGAGAGAGAGAGAGA
>JBBIGC010000029.1:7729462-7739997 GCA_037576955.1 Lepidarchus adonis
GAGAGAGAGAGAGAGAGAGAGAGAGAGAGAGAGAGAGAGAGAGAGAGAGAGAGAGGGAGTGAACCTTCCACACATCTTAAAACCAGGTGCTGGTGAAAAGTTCTGCACTAATGTAGAGTATTGAGACGGGGTGTGAACTGGGGCACGGTGTGTGATAATGAAGTGGGTCAGCAGTTCTGTCACACGCGTCAGACTCTTTCTCAGCCTCTGTGGAGAGACACTTATTAGTCAGTACATCACACAACCCAGTTTGAGGAAAAGTGGAGCTCAGAGAAGTGAGAGTCTATTTTCAGCAACACTGTTCTATCCATCACTACAAAGAATAAATTACGCTAGTCACAAACATACTCAACAGCAGCCTAAAGGCAAATGTAACAAGTTACTCAAACACATTCTTGTTGCAGTAAAAAAAGACCAAACAGGAGAGTAGTGCATTTTAATTTGGCTGCAGAACGTTTCTCATCGTTTACATCATCGAAATTATAAAAAGAAAACTATTCTTGCTCATTTAAGGCCTGGGTTCCTGTCTGTGAAAAACAAGTCGAATTCCTTGTTTATACATGAGCATCTGCATAACATTAATATTCAACTGGCAGGAAGAAGCCATGTCCAGCCTGAGGCCCGTTCGTGTTTACTTCCACTCCAGTGGGTCAGTACTGCCCTCTAGTGCACATCTACCACTGGTCCTATGGGACATATAGCTGAGGGAACAGTCCGTCCTGTCACAGCCTCAGAGTAAAACCAGCAGTGTTAACCTACAGCATGCCCAAAAGTATCCAGACACTCATTCCTGTTTTTGAGAGGGACACATTGTTGTATAATCACACAGCTTGTATCTCCAAAGGGAAACACTGCCAGTACAAACAATGCTCTGGAGCAGCTGCACATGTGCCTAATATTTCCAGGGTCAGTGCCAAGCACTGGACAGAGGTATACAATCCCCCCACCCTGGCTTGTGCAGCAGAACTGTCCTCTGGAGTGATGTTGCTCCATTCAATACCTTTGAAACAAGTTTGTTTGTAATCCAGAACTACTAACCTAACTTCACTCTTACTCTTGCTGAAAGCAATCATGGCAATGCTTCAACATCCATCTAGAGTAGAGACTGTAGCAAACTCTTAGTGTGAAATGGGTGTCTACATACATTTGGACATTGATCTGCCGGTTTTAATACAAGTGATTGAGCACAAGACAGGTTAAATAAGCCTATACGCTTTAAAATAAGACTTCTTAAATAATTCTTGGCTGACGTAGTTCCAGGAAAAGTCTTTACCTTACATACTTACCCTTCTTATTCACAAAAAAGCATCTTCTATCCATTAAAAGATTATTTATGAAACCAAAAGTAGGTCCCTTGGTGGATAATTGAGACAGTGAATGATGGGCCTGAATCATGTTGACCACAATCATTTAAAGCTGGTGGATCACATGTAAGTCATGATTAATCCAGACACTAAAATCTGACCAAATCTTTTCTTAAAAGCCTATTTGCATTTTGCAGCTTTATGCAGTAACAGCGTTGCAATAGCCAGTTCTCAAATTAACACGTGAAACCCTAGAAATCAAAGCTTTAAAGTTTCTGTACCTTCTGTGTCAGATTTAAGATGTTTATGGAGTAAATAAGCATAGTTAATATACTGAATATATCAGTCCAACAGTCCTGCAGCTACCGTCTATCTTCCAATAGTAGCCCCGGCTTTTATTAAAATAATTCTCCGAACGGCCCGGCGTTAAGAGACCGGCGGTTGTTGGAGACGAGCTGTCATTCGCCTCACAGACAGAACGATGTCGTGCAGCTTCTTCGTCTGAATGTTCTATTGCGTATGTTACCGCAGTTTGAATGCTAAGTCAAATTACCGTTTCCTTCCCATCACTCGCGCTACATCACCCAGTGGGGTCATGAATGATGGAGAGACAAAGAGCAAAATAAACAAAAAAAATTCATTTGTACTTTCTCTCTTCCTCAATAGCATCCGATGACAAAACATTTTTGATATGAAAAGGTACTTACTGTATGATTGACTGCAGGAGGGCGGAGCCCAGGTGGTACAAAAAAAGGATTAGCGAACAGACAACGCAGTGGGGCGTTTATTACAGACTGGCGCATTAAGGAGACCGGGGTCTATTAGTCACGACATCTCTTCATCCCGGCGTCAATAAAAGACGGGCTGTTATTAGAAGATATACGGTATATATGGTCAATCTGTAAAGGCTGCAATACAACTGCAGATTTTGGATAGTCCCTTGAAAAAATAAGTGTATTGTTTTGACTGTTCATATACTTTTTAAACATGTATACCATTAATAAAACTACAGTTTAATCTGTAAGCATCATAAAATTTTCTTTATTTCTGTAATTATCGCAATACCAAGTGCAAAGTGACCACACTGGCTGATTAGCCATCTTTCTGTCTGTCCTGTAATGATACTGTATACAACACTCATCTTGAGAGTGAGAACTATGAGCATAAATCCCACGTTCTGATATCAGTCATATGGAATGGTTTGGTGCCTCAGGACAAATTACATTTTGTCTTTTCACTTTTACTCCTGTGAAAATAAGCACATTCTCCACAGAACATACTCCAGGAAAACTATTGTTTATTCATTGAATTTAACAAAAAAGTTCTGAACCACAACTGTGTACTGTGTACTAAAAATAGCAGAGAATTCTATTTGTTCACTGTAGACAATGTGCTTATTTTCTAGAAACCAGCACACTTGAACAGGGCGTGTTCAAACTTTCACATTCAGCTCTACAGGCTAACAATATAGTAGATACCAAGCTAAAAAATAGTCAGTGTTATCCTCGAAATATTTAGAGCTGCTAGCTAGAATAAGAACTTAAAGGTTCATTCTATAAAATGTCTCTACAAAAGCATTATATGCTTTATATCTGTATATTTATTAGCCCTAACTGCTAAAAAGTAATAGACAAACGCATTACAATAAAACTAATGAAATCTATGAACATGGTATTATAGTAGAATAACAGAAAGTATAATAATAACAGCTGCCATTATGTAATTATGTAGTTTTTGAGAGTTCAGTTTGACTATGTAGGACAGTTTACTTAAAAAAGTAAAAAAAAAAAAAAAACAGATTCCGTTCATTAGACGACAGCCATTAAGTCTCTACATTTGTTCACAGATGCCTGCTTTAGAGAACATGAAAACTTAATAAAGCGATATTAGGGAGTTGGTTAAAGCCTCACCCCTACAGGACACATCACAGACTTCATCTGCAAAAGCAACAAACAAGCATTTATTCAGACTTTTTACAAGCTATACTAGACTTACTATTTCAAAGCAGTACAAAAGCTGATGTTCTTTTTTGCCAGACAATTTTAAAAATCTATACAGAATACACAATTAAAAACCCTCTTTATGCCATTATAAAATCAACCCTTTAAATTATTTAAATGAAAATCATTTTTTATAGAACAAAATGGTATCATCAGTCCAGACTCTGTATTCAGACTCCACGCTGGCCTGGTCCAGGGCAACATTTGCATCAAAAACACCAATAACTACACAGATATAAACTGGTTTGAAAAATACCTGGAAGTGTACAATTCAATCTGCATTAATACTGCAGCTTCATAAATAGATAAGGCAGAATTGAACATTATAGATGAAATTTAACCTCATAATTTCTCTATATGGCCTATATGTTTCTCACTTTCTCTCTCTCTCTCTCTCTCTCACACACACACACACACACACACACACACACACAAAACCAAACTGTGTCTTCTATGGAAGAGCCACAGTTAAAGGGCGCTCACATTAACAACAAAACTCATATACACAGTGGCATGGTGATACCTTACATGCACCAACGCATAGCAGAACACAGAGAATTCATTTGAAAATGGACATGCAACCCTGTGGTCTTATAAGAACGTGACCATTATACATAAAAAAAACACATTTCAGAGTCAAGCCCAGATGTCACTGTAAAAATAATGTGAATGTTTTAAGGCCAGTTCATATTGAGCAGAGGTGGACATGCGTAAGTCACACTAAATGAATCCAGCAAACTGTCTTTGCATGATTAAATACATTTAAATAATAAAAGTATTACAACAGCAATCACTTTACTTCATTAAATAAGAATCAATACACACAGCCAAGCAAAACATAAGTGCAGTAGACTTCATCAGATTAGCAATGGTGAAATGACGCTGAAAAAATAAAATTAAATATGGCTGTCGCACATCAATCAACAAGTAATCAGACAAAAGTTCTCAGTCTGTGCAAGATGTCACAACAAATAAGTGAAAAGTTGCTATTCCTGAAGATGTAATCTTGAGTGGAGGCATTATGAAATGCTGGGTTGGTGAGATTGGCTGGGTCGGGGATTCTCCTGTTGGGGATTTTGCCCGCAGGTGTTGGGGTTGAGGGGATTACCAGAGCGCCTAGTCAGCTTAGCTGCAGGGGAGGGAGCTTGTACTAATACTACAGGACTGACAACAGGAACACATCAGGTCAAAATGTCACAGAAATGGTCAATACCCAATCTTGCAACGTCCAACTGCACTCAAAAGCCGGTTTGAAAAAAGCAAAACAAACAGACTCGTTACTAAGTGCCTGGTTATGCTGGTGAGAAGTGCTAAACTGACAGAATCAAGGGTCAATGATTCTAGTCCCAGAGGGTCAATGTCCAGCACAGTTTGATGGTTTTGATATCCTGTGCACTTTTAGCACAATGGTTCTGAAGAGGTGTTCTTTAACTGTGACTTTGTAACAGCAGAACAGTAGTGGAACTATTTTAGCGCTATATAGAGCCTTTGATAAAGCGGTTCATTTAGAGAGACATTTCAAAAAACATTTACTACAGGTCAAGAACCTTTAGCGCAGGTTCTAGATCCACTGCTTTTACTAAATAATGTTGAAGAACCGTTTTAACTGCTTTAATCGATCTCTGTCTACAAACTGTAACAGTTATTCTGTAACAAATGCATTTAGTCCAAAAACTTCAACGTAACCAACCAGATCAAAGTGCACTGCTAAATTCCCCAGACAAATCAAGCACTGACGCACGACATATTTAACCCCTTAAACAAGAAGGGGCTGCTCATGCTCATAACTACATTACTTTCACTCTAGTTACCAAATTATTTGCATTAGTAACTGAAAATCAGTTTGAAATATAATAACAGTAATTTCTAAGTAGTTCTGAAGATTGTGAGTGTATATTTATTAATGATTTGTTCTGAATGTGGAAATACAAATGAATCTATTCTGGAATGGCATAGCTATAATATAAATATTATTTGCTATTATTTTAACCAAATGTTTTGCTGTGTTGTTTTGTATACTTTACAACAAAACCAAAAGTAATACTTTCATTAACTCAATAAATATAATACATTTAGTTTTTAGTATAATAACCAAATGAAAACTCTGCAGTTTAAGGGGTTAAACACAGTCAGTAATCACCCAGGAGAAAGACCGATACAGAACGTATTTTAAGAGCCACAGCTGCCCCAGTTGGGTCAAAGCATGAGATGATTTCAGCCCTGCACTATGTGCGGTTCATTTGCAAGATGTCACAATTCATTCAGTGACATGACTGTCCTATCCTCCTTTCTGTAAGTCTTTGCTTCCTGTTTAAAAGCATGTTGGTTCACAGTGTGGCCCTAGGGTTTGCAGTTTGTCATTAATTAAAGCCTAACTGGAGGTTAAGGCTCTTCTATCAGCATGGGAATGAGATCAAACCCCTTTTCCCTTCATGAGTGCCACATGGCGGCCAGCACCATTTGTCTCTGAGGGATAAACAGAAACTGCCTACAAATGCCCCCTGCTGAGCTTCCACCCTCTGTAATGTGCACTGCGAGAAAAGAACAATATGGGCGAACGCAGAAGGAGTCATGTAACTCGTTGGCTTTTGGTGGGAAAGCTGTGGCTCCTCTGTGAACATGTAGTTAATTATGCGCTTTGCTTCAATTTGCAGAGAAAAGTTTTAAGCTTCCGTCTGTTAAAAAAACCCTTAGAATTTGCATTTGCAGTTGACATTGGTAAATAATAAAATATACTATTTCTCATTGAAAGTGCTGATTCTAAATTTCCCACCTATTTCACATTGTGTTTAGAAGTAAAAAGGTTTATTAAAAAATTAATTATTATATGAATTTGATTAAATTACTGCTCTGCATGTAGCTTTGTGGAAAGATTATTTTGCCAAGTGTGGATCACTTCTAAATTGGAACAGGGAAAAATCAAGGGAAAATCTGGGATGTGGAGACTGTGTGATCAAGTAATAGTTACATTTTAATAGTGTAAGTGTAAATGTATTAACTCTGCACATCTATAAGTTAACTGAATTAAATAGAGAGCCTGTGAGTGCAATCAGATAAAACGTTTTCCAAATATATTTTTAAAAAATGATCCAAGTGCTTAAAATGTTAAACCTGGTTCTCCCTAAAGATTTAAAATGATAGTACAGTCAACGAGCACAGGCATGTTTTCTTCATGACGAGGATTCAACAGAAAACACAACAAATATCCTTGGCCCAGTTGAGCCTTTCTCCACAGATTATCGAGAACAGTCCTACTCAAACTCTCCTTCTCCTATAGGAGTGCATCCTAAGAATATATCTCCTAATGCTGAAATATAAATCTACAAGCCCCATGAGAAAGACTGAGATAAGCTGATTATTACTGCACTATAAAAGTGTTAGGTGATTTCAGGCAGTTGATCTTTACACCAGTGACTCTGGTGGCAATGTTGGCCAAACAAACCCAACCAGCTTGATGCACACCCTCATAAGCTGCTTCTAATGTTTCATGACATAGGTGAAGAGTTAATTACTTGATAGACCAAATAGCAAAGGTAGATAGCTAGTGCACTCTGATTTGCTTTACTGTGGCTAATGTTAAGGCGCTTTGCTTACTAAGAGTACAATCAGAAAGAAAGTTGATCTTGCAATTGTGTAAAACATGATAGGAAAAAAAAATTTTCATTTCTTTTCTCATTTCTCTGGGACTTCAAGGCAATGTCAAAGTGGAGAACTCTAACAGGAGCTACTGACAAGTGCATGTAAAAATGGAATAATGCAGCAACTGGACTTAATGAGAATGAAACAAATCCTCTGGGTAAAGGGCAGTTATCTGTGGCACCTATGTTCATAGGGTTTTGCTCGTCATGGTTGGGGTTTTGTTTTATTTGAAGCAGAAAAATTATTTGGGTAGCACGACGATGAAGCTGATGGTGGTAGTCCATGAGGATGGCAAAACTCTTTGATAGTGACAGTGAGGAGGTTAGTTGTAACGTCCGTGACAACCACATTAGCGCATCGTGCAGCCATCTCTGGATGCCAGTCCAGATATTCCTCCTCTTCCGAGGCGTCCTCAGACACAGGAATCTCAGGAAGCTTTGGTTGCCTATGGCGACAGAAATGATGATGGCGTTTGGCTCGCCTGTCACTTCCATGGGAAACTGAGAGGTCAAGGATGTGCTCATTGTCTTCAGATGAAGACAATGATGATGATGAGGAGGAGAACATGGGTGAAGATGGCAGGGCAGATTGGTTTCCAGAAAGATTAGCTTTTGAGTCTGTTAGCTGATTGCTGGGTTTAGAAGTGGGCAAAATGGCAGCATTTAGCTCAGATGACTGGTGGGCTAGGGAAGGTTGGTGAGACTGTGCTGATGATGCAAGATGGCTTTCACCATCTGAGACTTCTGAGCTGGAAGCAGACTGAAGAGTTTTGTTAAGTGCTGTGGGACCATCAGAGATCATTTTTGAACTCTGAGACGTAGATTGCAAGGACGAAGATTTGCAGCCTGGTTTGTGACCACTCGGCTCTGTCTTTGGCTGATTCCCAGAAGAATCCATCGGATGAGATTCATACGTTTTTCCAAAAACTGAAAATCCAGCACCAGGAAGATGAAGTCCTCTGTATGAAACATCTCCAAACCTCCTGCTCTTCCCAATCACTCTATTTCGAGATGGAACTTTCTGGCGTCCAATTAGTGACTGGGGGGTGGCACTCTGTGTCCTTCTGTTACTAGAAGATCCACTGTTCCCAGCCTTGTCAAGCACCTTTAGATTTAAAATGACCCGGCCCTTCTTGACCTCACGAGGTTTTACTTTCCGGTTCAGGATACGAACTGTCTCAGAGAAAGGGCTGAGTGAGTGACCAACTGACTGAGCTAAAGGATCTGGACGAGGCAGGGGTCGCCGTGACATACGATGACAGCGATGGATGTCCTTCTTCAATTTTGGCTGGGTAGCTCCAGACTGCAGCTTAGCATTGGAAGGGCAACTAGGAGGGTAAGAAGGTGCAGGAAGAGGTGGTGGTGGAGGTTTGGAGGATGGCTGGGGTCTAGTGTGTTTGAACTCAGGGACTCGAGGGCAGGTTTCTGAAGTCTGTGCTCTTGACTTGAGGAAAAACAACAACAACACAGAAGTAGTATAAAAAGCATAAATGGAGGATTAATGTGCCATTTTTTAAATAATAAAACTAGGACTACATCTATTAAATGAGCAAGGATTAAAAAACGATAATGTCGAATGACTTCAAAGGTCAGAAACAAATACTACTACCATTAATCTTAAAAGTTATACACTTAACATGCAGACCATCCACAAAAAAACATATTTGATGATAAACAAACTGTACCTTCAGGAGAAGTGTTTTAGGTTTTGGTCCTCTCTTTTTTGGTCCATAAAGCTCTTGTTCTCTCTCCCTACTCAAAAAGACCATATGGGAATCAGCTGTAAGCAACATTTTTTTGTTTTGACGTGCAGTCTACATTTTTGAATAAATTCATTGTAGATGGCCTCACAATGTCACAAAAGTACGTAAAACAATTTATATGTATTAAGGAGCAAGTATGTTAAAAGCAAAGAAGTTAGTTTACCACCAAAGCTAACTTATAGTAATGTGTTGCTTATATGTGAGTGTAATCTTAAGTGGCTAAACACTGAGTACTTCCTGCAAGTATGTCTCACACTGTCAACCTCTGACTCATGTTGACCACTTCAAACCCTTACACATTAACGGCTTTAACAGCATAGCTCAAAACCTATGGCAGCAGACAATACACACACCAGGAGTGAAAGTTAAGCATCTTCAGTAGCTCTAGATGATTCTGCACATTCTTGAATCTTAAATGCCCTTTGGCGAGCCACAGTTTATGGCCTGCTTTTGAAACCTGCATATTTCCACATATATTTCTGATCTATTTACATCTGTGTCTATAAACTTTTCTCACTTTTACACATTAACATTTTTGTTAGACATTAATTTTTTTTGTTAGACATAAACATTTTGTTTTTAACCATGCATTCACATCTCACATATGATACACCATAAAAAAGATACATTAATATTTGCTGCTTTAATAAGACATTCTAAAATAAAGAGTATAACTCACTTTTGTTCAAAAGCCACAACAAGGCGTTCATCGAGAATGTTCTCTTCTGGCTCCCAAGTGCTGTATCTGCATAATGCACAAATGAACTGTATTTATTTTGTACTATTTTTTAACAACTGAAAGATTAACAAAGCGTTTCAGGTGACTTACTTTATAGCCCATCCTTTCCATTTCACTAGATACTCCATTCGACCCTGAGATGAAAACAAAGGCACATGGTAAGGCACCAGAGCAGCTACCCCCTAATATGAACAATAGCAGGAATAACATTTAAAAAAATATGCGTAATTGAAAAATACATGCAGATTGGTTAACTTTAAAACACATTTCACGATATGCAAGACTGTCTGCGTTAACACAAGTCAATGTGCTTTTTTCTCCCACTGCTCTCACTCGCTCATGACAGCAGCAAACGTTTCAAATTTGTGTGAACCCTTGATTCTTACCTCTCGCATGGCCAACATTTGCTCAATAAAAAAGGATATTAATATATTTTTATGTTTTTTAATACTTCATTTAAAAACATTGGCCTTTTCCCGAGCACAGGCTGCTCTTTGTCAGAATTAGCAATTCAGGCAGACACAAAACAGCTGGCGTCGTCATATTAGCTAGCCAAGCAGCCACCGAGCTAACTAGCTAGCTAGCAAGCTACATCCCATCACTGCACAGCAAATACAAAAACTGCACGTCAATGGTGAATTATATCACCAGGATTTGTGATTAAACACTTAGGCTGATGTTTTACGAGCCCCTAAGTGTGCTGCCCAGTCGAGCATTTAGTTGTCTATGCAAATTGCGCTGGAAACGGCATTGTCAGAGAATTCATTCTCTCTGCTAGTTGAAGTTTAATCGTGAGGGAAAGTAGGCCGCAGCGAAATCAACCCAAACGGGGTGAAAATAACAAGCCTGCAATGCTCCAGCTTACCTTGCGGACGCGGCGTTTCAGGATGGCCTCGGCGGCAAACACGCGGTCCCCGGCCGCGGACAGCTCCATGCTTTAGGACAGGAGAGGAGGAGGATTTCACCGGCGATGAGCTGCAGGAAGGAGGATCCCGCGACTGGGGAAAGCGAAGCGAGACAGACACACACACACACACACACACACACACACACACACACACACACACACACACACACACACACACACACAC
>JBBIGC010000029.1:7746586-7758399 GCA_037576955.1 Lepidarchus adonis
AGTATACTTTGTATAATTCTGAGAGTTCAATAATTGCATACTGTTATTCAGCATTACTACTAATCTTGAAACATAGCTTAAGGGCACGCCAATGTGAACATACACACACAGCTTGAAAGCATTTTGAATCCTGCCATAGCCATAGCCCAATGGTTAGAGAAGGGGGTTCAATTCTCGGGACCAGACGGCAGGCTGAAGTGCCCTTGAGCAAGGCACCTAACCCTCAATGGTTCACCATGTACATCGCTCTGGATAAATGGAGAAGTATGAGTTTTTGAAACGTGGAGTTTTTGAAAAAAATCCAAAATAAAAACATTTGGATTGATATGTTAGACTGTACCTGTACCAACATAAATATTGAGTTCTTGCTAGTTGAATCAACTGAAGTCCCACTGACTTTAAATATTATGTTCTGACTAGTTGCTCTGTTTACTTACTTTACTAAGTTGAAATAACTTAAAACATAAAGTTCTGCACAATTAAGTTGAAATAACTTTAAAAAGCCAGTGAAATCGGTTGACTTTTATTTTTTAAGTTGACCCAACTTTTTATTTTTTACAGTGAGCCTTGTAGGGCCAGCTATGGAGAACAACCTGCTCCTCCTTTTCCTTTTTAAATGGTTTCTTTTTGGAAAATTACACAAACTTTAAAATTGTGATAAGTATTGTGTATCATGTAAATAAAGTTGTGTGGTCCTATATGTATAATATTTCCTAACATTAGAATAGAGTACACTGCTTATAACATAAAAAAAACAACAAAAATCTTCTTTCTGGCAGGGCTTGTCAGATTTGCCCCAACTACACCAAACGGTCAGATCATGCTGTGCTGGATTTTACATGTTCAGTGGTCACCTCTGAACCCGAGCAGCTGACCATTGAACTTAAAAGTGTCCGCATCAGCAAAACTTTTGAAGATGGCTCAAACAGTAAGTGTGATCAGCAGCAGGGCAGCCATACACATGACCACAACTTCACTGTGTTCAGATGTGTCTACTGAAAGTGCACCATTACTTACAATCTTTCCTTAATATCATGGTCATTGTCACAGTCTGCAGGGTTGATAAAACGTACAAGGCCCATGTATGAGTGCTGCCACCTGGTGGTCACAATGACATCCTGCAGTCTTGGTTCATAGAGGACAAGTCACAGCTTAAAAATAATTTCTCATTATAGCAGAACCTGTCACTGGGGTGGGAAACCTTATGCAGCTAGTGAACATTCAGTTAATGAAAATGGAAAAGAAGGTAATGAACCAGCACAAGGCTCATTAATGCACTGGGGGAGTAAAGGCAAGTCTACTGTAACACAAACTGCTGACAAAGTTAATGCAGGCTATTGATACATTAGCCCCAAACCACAAACAATAATTATTATTTATGAATTCATGTGAGTGGGGTTAAAATAGATCATTAATTGTCAGAAGAGATAAATTAGCTTTAAAAATGTCTGTAACGTGAGATAGAGATTAGCCAGTTGACAAAATCCAGAATGTTTATTTTTATATTAATTTGAGATATACATTTGGCATGACCCTTCTTTGCTTGCACAGACAGAACCTTTGATAAATGTTCATTTTATGGCTAATCATGATCCTCTTACCTGTTACCAGCTCACCTGCTTATTGTGCTATTTTTCAAAATACAATACTTAGGGTCTTTTATCATTCTTTATGTTCTTAGGTATTTCTTTGGGTTTTCCGTCGGGTTTTATCTAAACAGTCATTTGTTTGTATTTTTAAAAAATTTGATGTATGGTGTTGTTTGAGGTGTAAATGGATGAATAAATGTGTTCTTTGTGTTTACAGTTCAACCTCCACGGCCAGTTCATCTCCAGATCATGAAGGAGGATGGAGAATGGAAGCTAACCTGGTCAAAACCCAAATTTACAGCAAAGTTCAACCTGAAGTATGAATTGCAATTTTACAGCAACAACACACGGGTAAGAGTCTGGATGTCCATTCGTCTGGATGTTCACTACCGCTTCAAAAGTTCGAATCGTTGTATTTAACTAAATATAATAAAGAAGTATTAGCCTAAGTGTATATCGCAGTTCAAAGCCATCATATCTTCTAACACACCATGTTGGAAATACCGAGAAAGAGAATAAATGTTGTGACATCAGTAGCTGATGCATCACTGGTATGTAGGCCACATAGACTGAAGAGTAAATGTGTCTTATGAAACTTGAACTGGATTTTTATGTAGCAGTAACACTTACACACTTTTAATACATATGGAAATACATGATGATGTTCTTCAAAATCCAAATCAGTGTTTGGATCAGGGTCAGTTTGTCCAGATACTCTGGATCTCAGGTTCCTCATTAGCTCAGCCCTCAGATATCAGATTAGGAGACTAGGGTGGCCATGTCAAAAGCTTGACTCTGTGATCACTGAACCGTTTTTTTGTGGCTCTGGATGCACGTTTTAGATGCTGTTCCACAAAAGATGCAGTTATGTCCCAGTTGTAGCTTTTTGTAAGTAATTATTGAATAAAATTATTATTTGTGAACTGTGGGGAACTTCTTCATCCAGTGAAATGGTGAAAAGTTCTTCCAGACTTCGTGTTTCACATGATTCAGTTAAAATGAAGGAATTTAATTAAAGGTAGTGTAGACAGGATTTTCCCACTGTGTACCATTGTTGCTGTTGACTAAAGAACAAATGGCGCTTAATTTGATTTTATTTGCCCAGAATTATAAAGCATTTCGTATTGTCATGCCTTGAATGAGCACTTACTTGATTTTTTTTTTTTTTATTGTTTGTTTTGTTAATTTTTTTTGTCCAATGTGCCCAAAAGACTAGATTTAATATGAAAACTATTAATTAAGCACACTCTTCAGTGATTGATTTAGAATTTCTTTGGAATTGTCTTCAGGCCAATTTAAGAAACGAATGGACAAAATAAATATTTTATTTTAATTTTAGATAGAAAGATCATTTTTTTTCTTCAAAACTCTAACATGTAAACTCCATTAGAAGCTTTTTTGTGTCTCTGTATGCTTCAGTCCTTATGTTTTTTTACTCATCTCTGTCACTAGGATTACAAGCAATACAACACATCTGGTCTGAGTTTACATGTCCCTTCCCACTACCTGTTGCCTGCTACTACATATGTAGCTCGGGTCAGAGCATTAATAACCAAATCCAATAGTGGACAGCCGTCTGACTGGTCCGAGCCTGTGTTCTTCGAAAATGATGCAGGTAATCCGCTCTGACCTATGACCTCTATTGTTGACATTCTTGTTGTGGGTGTGGGATATATCCTGTCGAAGGTAGTTTAATGACTTCTGATTACAAATGGCTGTAGCGTTCCTCAAGCACCCTGAGCCCTTGTATTATTTGACAGTACAGTGATTCAAGAAATTGTTCAGCAAAAAATAGACAAAAGAAGAAAAGAGTGCTGCATCCAACACCAGTAGTAGCAGCCACTCAACTTTTGTCAACTTTTACAAATTCTCTACATATCTGAAAGTTTGCAGACAAATGCTCAACCAATTCTCCCTCTAGAATTAAGGGGATTAATTGAGAGTTTGATCCGAATTTACTGCAACAACAAGCTCCACTTTCTGGAACATCTTCTGAAAAGGTGTTGGAGCCATAATAGCGTTAGTGAAGTCGGGGACTGATGTTGGGTAATTCAGTCTGGATCAAAACCAAAACTCAATGAGAGCACCCTACTAACTAATCTGAAGGATAATGTTGGACATATAATGTAATTTAGTGTGAAAGAACGGCTGTTAGTCTCATAGCTCCAGCGCTTGATAGACCCACATTCTAAAGGTTTTTTGCATTTTTCATTTAAGGGGATTCATTTGTGTTTTATTCATTTAGCAAAATCAGTCTAATTCATCTTTACTTGACTATAGGTCTGATCTCACTTTATTCATTGCATTGAAACAGGCTAATTTTGTTACTGAGTCTTTTAGACACGTCTATGTAAATGAAATCTGTTCTGATTTGCTGCCCTTTACTCATAAAGCTGCATATATTACTGTTTAATTATTTTTACAATAAGATGATATCATCTCCAATGTAAATTTGTGTGTGTGTGTGTGTGTGTGTGTGTGTGTGTGTGTGTGTAGCTTCTTGGACTGCCACTATTATGTACATCCTGACTGGCGTGTTTGTGGTCATGTTTTTCTTCATCCTGTACAACACTTTGCCAGTCTGCCACAGGTAAGAAACACTAGGTACAGTAGGTTAATTACTCCTGACCTTGCATTTCTGGAACAGAGTGCCAAACGTGTGTGTGTGTGTGTGTGTGTGCGTGTGTGCATTCCTGTGTGCGTGTGTGTGTGTGTGTGTGTGTGCATTTTGTGTCTGATAGGAGAGTAGTGCTGTGGAAAGTGTCCATTCCTTCTCCCATTAAGAGCAGAGTGTTGAAGGAAATGAGCAGTAAGGTGAGTGGTGTGTAAAGTTTTAGTAACGCTGCTGGTTTGAATAAGATAAGATGTGTTTGTTCTTAATGGCCACATGCTGACCAAACATCATCAGCTTGAATACAAAAATCCACATAAACGACTACTTTTCCCTCTTATTCTGCTGTTGTATAACACTATGCTTCAAGAACCACAGCTGAGTCTTATGTCTGCTCCACACTACAATTTAGTAAAAATTGTGCTACACTTCACACAAAATGAGAGACTGTACAGATTATTTTGCCCTTAGTCATCTGTCAGTCATCTCTGTACCTACATACCATAAACCAGAGTCCTGAACAGTGAGGTTTCCCTCAGAGCCTGAGGTCTCACTCTGGGTCAGATTAACATTGCAGATAAAAGTGAGACATAGATTATTAAGCTACTTATGTGTATATATTTTACTGCTAGAAATGCAAAACAATTTGAAAGTATAATTGGATTTTAGAATCCCAAAGAGCTTGCTTGGTTTTAACATTTCAGAAAATTCATTCATTTGTTTTCCAAACTGCTTATTCAGTTCAGGTCATGGGTAAGCCAGAGCCCATCCCAGTTAAGCATAGGCCAACCTGGATAGGAGGCCAACCCATTGTTAAATCCCATAGAAAATTAGCACTCCTGTTGCAATGGTATTTACATACATTTAATTAAAATAAATTTTAGCTTCCATATATAATTTTGATTGATACATTAGCCCCCCAACCCAAACCCCCAAATGATAATTATTATTTATGAATTAATGGGAAAAGATCAGTGGGGTTAAAACTGGATCATAAATTGTCAAAAGAGATAAATTAGCCTTAAAAATGTGGGTAGCGTCAGCTAAAAATTAGCCTGTTCACTAAATCCAGAACATTTATTTTTAAAATTAATTTGAGATATACGATTGACATGTAGTGATGACCCATGATCCTTTTTTGCTTGCACAGACAGAACCTTTGGTAGATGCTCGTTTTATGCTTAATCATGATTCTCTTACCTGTTAACAGCTCACCTGCTTTTTGTGCAATTTTTCAAAACAGCTTACATATTTACATATTCATATACATATACTTACATATTCTATACATTTTCCACTCTTATCTTGCTCTTTTCCAACATGTTTGGCATCAGGTTCTAAATTTGTTCATTGAAAATCATGTGAGCAGCCAAAACATTGCAAATATTTTCTTTGAACTTTTATCAGTTTAATAACATAAGATAATTGACATCAATTGATATCACACATCCTTACTTTCATTTAATTTTCTTTTTTAAAATGAATAATAATCTCTCCCTTTCCCTTTCTCACAAACACAAACGTATTGTCTCTGCAGAGGTCTCCTTCTGGCTGGAACAATGTCTACTGCGAGAGTGAGAAAACTTCTGTTTGTATCATGCAGTCCTCAGATAACCCCATCATCTTCAAGGGCAGGTCAGACCCTCCTCACTGTCATCATTTTTATTGCAAGAGCTATAGTTTACTCAGTGCTGTCTTTTAGCATTATGCAGCCATTTTACGCTTCAGGATTGGCTGTTGTCACTGAGCAGAGGAGAAGCCATTTTTACTGCATAATCAATTACAAACATTTCAAGTTTCATTAAATCTCAGAAAAAATGAGGATGTGAGAGGTTGAGGCTGAGCAGGTTGTTGCACTCGCACACTTTATGATTTTTATGATTTACAACTGTAAATAATAATTAGACAAGTTAATTTTGCATTTTGATTATAGAAAGCAATGTTGTAAAAAAACAATCTAGTAAAAGTGTAGGCTAATCGTTTTTTTTAATAGTGAAAGGTTTTGGAATATAATTCCCAAAATCTAGTTTCAGATCTACTTTATTACTGTAATATGCAAAACTAATAATAAATATTTTTGGCATGATTCACGTGTAGTGATAATGAAAGTTTCTTTGTTTTGCAGTATTTCAGAGTGCCCACCTTTACCATACAGTGATGACAGCTTGGCCAAACTGGATTGGGCAGATATGTCAGATCTGTCATCCTCTTACATAGAGGGGAGTGGAATGTCAGTCAAGTCTGCTGTGAGCTTCACCGGACCTTATATACTCTGCAGCCAAGAGTCTTCTTTAGAAACAGAGACGCTGGATACGTCCTTCTACTCGCTCTCAACTTTTGACGATGACAGCAGATCCATTACTGAGATCACCAGTGACTCTCCCTCAGCAAATGGAGGCTATGTTTCATCACCTCCCACCTCTCTGACTTGTACACAACGCTCAGTCCCGTCTGATAATTCAGTCAACAAGATCCAAAGGCCGAGTCTAACACAGCTTCCAGTAGACGATCCCCCGGCATACACCCGTAACCCTACTGCAATGCCAGGTGCACTCTTTTCTCACCCCTCCGGCTATTTTCTGATGCCCAGTGTGGAAATGGATGTTGCTGCTTGGATGCAGGCCTCTGCTACACCACCAGGGGGAAATACAGAGCGCCAGACCAGCAATGCAGGAGAAAGAGAACAAAGTGCCTGTGGCTATGTGACGCTCTCTCAGCCTGCAGTTTAATGGTGAGCTTTTCAGAAGTCCTCATGAACTTGTTAAGTCAAACTTGGCTATGTGACTTTTGTATTTGTTCTGATAAATCTGAGAAAATTCTCATGTAAACATTAAATATTCCCTGGAACAGAACAATACAGCTGCTTAGTGAAACAAGCATCGCTTACAACAAGGCAGTGGAAGCCAGAGAGGAACTATTTATCATTGCTTTTGGAATTTTTGTTGAACTGCTGTGAACACATGGCATCTGAGAATGTACTGGCTGTCACATGTAGTAAACAGGAAAAATGGATCTTGACCAAATTACAATGTGTATTCAAGACTGTCAGTTATTTGAGTGAGAATGCAGAGTGAAATATCTGCTTCATAGTTGCGTACTCACAAAATTGTATAGTATTGTATTTGTATTCATTTTTAAAACTTTGTTTGAGCAGCTTTTCAGTTGCTAAGTGCCAAGGTAATAACAATCATTTGGAGTTTGTTATAAGAAGCTCAATGCTGCATCTTTTGTCTTTAAAACTCCTGGACACGTGCTAAGCTTGGACAATGCATTACAATTCACGCAAAAGCTGCCTTCCCAAAGCTACCGGCTGAAACCCAGGTGGGCTTGGTCCATTGGATTGCTGCAGCCCACATTCTGAGAAATACTATTATATATGTGTCCTGCAGCTTTCTGTTACCCATAATCCTTTGCAAACACATTAGGATCTGAGAAAGTTCAAAAGAAGTGTCGGTAAATGAAACCAACTACTACCTGTTGTTTAAAAAGGCCACTTAATGTACCACAGCTGTAATGATTGGCAGTGTGGTGAGTGCAAACAAAAAGGTTTTAATGGCAACACGCACACAGTGGAATATACCAAACAACAGACGACAACAGGGGCAGGAACTGAACAGAGACACGTGACAGGACACAAACACATGACCAAACACGTGACAAGACAGGGAACCCTTTCTCAGCGGTAGTCTAGCTTTTGGAATGTTGTTTGATTATTAAAATGACAAAACATGCACAATAACCTATACGGCACTATAATCTGTAAGCACTATAATCTGCCAATGTCATTTTTCTATTCACAAACCAAATGGAATGCAAACATGACACTTTGTGGCAGGGGACATTGGCCTTGTCTTAAATACTATTAGGCCTGCACTACATAGTGTGGTAGTTGCACGGGTATTTAAATATCTGACCTCACAACAATTTAATTTTAAATAAATGCTGTATGAAAACATTCTACTTGCTGCTGCTGTCATGTGGCTGATAAAATGGCAAATTGTTCCCTATTTTGGAAATATTTTTTGTATGATTTTTGTAGTTGTTGTTTTTATCTCATGTTTATTTCATTATTTAGTGTGGGCATTTCCAATTTTAGCAGTAGTGCTACATGCTCAAAAAGTTAGCATACAGCCCTGGTGCTAATCAGCATTCAGCATAGACAGACATCGTAGAACTCTCATTCTGACCCGTATGTGTGTGTTTCCATGCATTTGTGTTTGTGTGTATTCACTGATCAGCCAGAACATTAAAACCACTGATAACTGGAGCGATTAGCTCATTATCTAATTACAATGGCACCTGCATCTCCAGAACCGCAGGTCTCATGGGTTTTTTTCAGATCCCATTGGTAAGAACCTACAGTACCACAAATGGTCCACCATCATGGGTGTCCAAAGCACATTAATTGATGTTGGGAGTAAAAGCTGTGTTGTCTGGTCTGATCTGATCCCAATAAAGAGCTACTGTAACGCAAAAAGTGAAAGCTGATTATCATAGAAAATAATCAAAACACACAGTGCAACACAACTGTCCTGGCTACTGAGGGGGAGCAACACAATATTAGGCAGGTGGTTTTAAAGTTAGGGCTGTGTGGGTGTGGGTGTGGGTGTGTGCTTACATATACATTATATGAAATATTCTAGCAAATGTTACAATGCACCAAACTTTCAATATGTAGCTGCCCTGACACCCCCCCCCTTCTCTCTCTCTCTCTCTCTCTCTCTCTCTCTCTCTCTCTCTCTGTCCGTGTGTGTGTGTGGCGTGTGTGTGTGTGTGTGTGGGCGCGAATGCTCATATTCTGCTAACACACTGACAGGTTTTTGAAACACTTCCTGTTTTGACCCTGTTGCTTCATTCAGTGCTTTTTCACTGTGTCACACTGCCCTCACACACTCATTAGACCCTCTCAGCAGACCAGTGTCATTATGGCCTTGGCCAAAACACACGACTTTTTGCGCTGCATTCCAGACAAATTCTGATCTTTTGCCCAAAGCAGAAGCATTCCACAGCATGTCTTTAAGATCCATTGTTCAAGAGTGTGCGCATCTGCGTTTGTGTGAGAGAGGGAGAGAGTCCTCTGTGGACAGTATGTCCCTTGTCCTTTGTTGTAAATAAACACAGGAAGGCCTTTAAAGGTGTCTGGAAATCACAGCATTGGGCAGACGGTTATATAACCAACAAGTCTGAGCTATAGGTGGCCTGAGAAATGCCATGAGAATTCTGATTCATGCAATGCGTCGCCAAACACTATAGACCGACCATAAACGATGGCCAGTATCCTCTACGCAATGCACACATTTGCCTTGGCGCTCTACATAGCAAAGCAGACCATCTGTGCATAAACCCTACAGCTACAGCTTCTAGGCTTTAAAAACCAAATGTGTTTATTATTGATGAGGCATAGTCCAGCCTATCTGGTAAGTGCACAGCCAGTATAAATCCACTCTACACCTCATCAGAGCTTCAGCTTTCAGTGCATAACACTGTAACATGAGTAAACATCCAAGCGCAGCTGATAGCTTCATTGCAAAAGCAGCTGAGCAGGTGGTTAAAGTAATAGTTAAATAAATATCCCATTGACCCTGTTTTCCCCCCATGCTTTTCTCCACATGGGTTTTCCTTCTCATTGCCTCTAATAATAACACAGTTTAGTTCTAATCAATAATCATTTTTGTTCAGTTTTGATTGAATTTTTAAAGAACATTCAAAATATCCAGTCAATGAACTAGCCTATGCCCCTTATACAGCAAAACCATCAAATATTAGTCTTTTTTTTGCAGGGTTAGTTTCAAACATTTTACTCTAGCTAAGGTTCCCTGTTGCTTTTGTCCAAAGCGACTTCCAGGTGAGGGAACAACTAGTGCAGACCTAAATTATTATCACTCACTTCTACTAAAACCATGCTGAATTGTTAAATAAACAAGTTGATATTTTTTTCTGACAGTGCATGACAAAATGCGCTTTCCCTGGAGCCATTTTTCTGCAGAACAAACATAAACTACAGCACTAACCCATTTCTCGTAGTATTGTGCATGCATGCGACTGTATACATGCAATATGCAACATTTTTTTATCTAACCTGCTAATTTGCACTTTTGGTTGGAGACAAAATGCATTATGTTGTTTAAGTACTTGTGCTTGTCCAATGACAAAGTTTAATCTCATAAAAATAGGATTCCCTAGAAGAAAAAGTGATACAAGTCAGCTTGAATGTTGTCCTACTTTTGACCACTTTTGTTTGTTCAACTTGAACATTTTGATGACTGAGGCCGATGGCTCGCACACTGTTATTTGCTTGGGTTTGGCTTCAGCTTCCTTAATTTCTTAACTACAATAGCTTATTAGCTCCACTACAAAATTAAAGAAGCAAACCTGTTTTGATTTCTCGTCCACATTTGAGGTACGAGGATGAATGTGTTACATTTGTTGTCCAACTACTTCAAGTTTCAGAAAGGAACTCCAGATCTCAGCCAGCACCTCATACTTTACGCATCAAAATTCTTTAAATTGCTCATGTTAAAGCTTGTGGCAATTTAGTATGATAAAGAATGGCATGGATGCTTGGGAGATATCTGAACATCTGTACACATGGACACACACCCCTTTTAAACCTGGCTCTTTAGTAAACTGAGGGTAATCTTTAAAGATAAGACTTGAAATAACTCCAGAGTAAATTAAAAGTTTGTCATGGCTGTCTCCACACTTCAACTTTGTATTCTCAGGAATGTCATGGTTTGCTTTCCTCTCACAGTCTTCATCAGTATCATCTCCTTCATCAACACCGTACTTCCAAACAGCATAACCAAATAACCATTGGGTTCTAGGCCCAGGACATGCTCTCAACCAAAACAAAGACACATCCTTTATCACGTCTAGTAATTGGCGACCACAAGAAGTCAAATGATACCTTCAACTACGAGGACATTTTCACTGTGCCCTGACTTTCCCCTCAGAAAACTGCAATCTTGAGCAAAAGTGCTATAAAGAAGAGGTTTGTTATTATTATTGTTACATGTGAATGATTGAGAGTCACTCAGTGCTCATGTTTACATGAAATAGTGCTTTAAGAGCAGATAAATCTGAACAAGAAAGACTAGCCTCCTCCCTCTCTGTGATTTAGTCTCCATTAGTAAAACTGCAGTGGATGCATACACACTATGGCCATTCATAACAAGACTACACGACCCAATAGTCCTTTCATCCCATTTGACTAGTCTTGTCCCCTGGTTATGTTTCAGCTGACACATCATGTGACCATTATGAAATATTGTCTTTGAGCTTTGTACTGTGTCCATTTGAACAGATATTAAATATTCTAGTTATTATAGAAAAAAACTGACATCAGTGCTGATACTCAGTTATTCAGTAAATCACTGGTATACAAACTCAGAAACATCTCAGCTGATGGAGAAGCAGAGAGAAAACTTTTCTACCACACAAAAGTGAAAATTCACCTTTCACCCAGCGCAGAAAAGGACACGTGAAATGAAAGGCATGAAAAAATACCACAGTGACAACCTTTGCAAAATCTTTCTGTATCTATCTATCTATCTATCTATCTGTCCGTCCGTCCGTCCGTCCGTCCGTCCGTCCGTCCGTCCGTCCGTCCGTCC
>JBBIGC010000029.1:7849704-7878158 GCA_037576955.1 Lepidarchus adonis
ACACACACACACACACACACACACACACACACACACACACACACACACACACACACACACACACACACGCACGCACACGTATTCAAAGTATACTTTGCTATACTTTGAAGGTAAAAAAATTGTTAAGTTGTGGGAATGGGTGAGGCTAGTCACGAACTGTTATTGGTTCATGTGGCTGTCAATCACTCACGAGTCCACACAGCAGTCAAAATGGTGTTGCTCTCCTTTTAGCCTTGGAAAGCAGAGCCACTCATCTCCGTCAATGAAAACCGAAACTCCCGTCGCGTCACCCTGGGTGGAGACACCGACAACTGCCGGGTTGAGCCTCGACACATAAATGCAGAGCCCAAACTGTGCGCGAGACACAACAACTCGTCTAGTTAAGGAACACACTGCAGCAGGACAAGGTAAGGAGGCAGTGATTTTTATGGGAATATAGATGCTAGTTGTTTGTTGTTACAGCTCACATGGCGTCAGGGAAAACTTGTGACCGTTTAAATGGACAGAAGTGAAAATAAAATGCCGGTGGTAATCAGAACAAAAAACAAAACAACCACATGGCATTTATTTACTATACAAACACTAACAATATACATCTATTCAAATGTTTTAATGGTTAATAACAGTATGTGTATGTATAAAATCTGTGTTGTTTATACAATAAAGTCAGTGGTGTATTGTGTCGGTTGTTTTCTGCCATAATTTTGGCTCCAGGATCTGTTCTGATTAACCATAGTGCAGCGGTAGACACGCGCTGTAATTGTTTTGTTCATCACAAATCAACAGCTCTGCGCGTGACCTGTAAGTTATGAGGGGAAAGTTCCTGGTGAGAAACAAGAATGACACACCAAACCCAAACTGCTCTGTTCCTTTCCCGGGTAACGTTCAGATTACATCATGCGCAGTGGGGCAGAAAACACTGCTTCAGTTCACAAACACACACAAGTAGGTCAGCGGGTGTGACAGCTAGTGGTAACTCTTTGTCTTCTGTGCTTTGCTGTTGACCAATGTGTTATGCTCGAGTATGAGCTTCAGATGACTCATCTAGAAGCTCATTCTAGAAAGTTCTAGAAGCAAAAACAGTTCAACACAAAACTAAGTAGAGCTGGTTTTCTCTCCCATCTCCTCGACACCATATACATTGCACCTGACTTTTCCAAATTATGTTTTTTTAAAAAGATTTTGTTCTTACAGTGACAATATATAACCCATACTATTTCTTCTACTTTAGGACTTTCTGAGACCCTCACTGGAAGGACTACTTAAATATAATACATTTTCCTTTTATTATTGAAACTGCCTGCACTTTCCAACAGGACTTTATTTTGGCTGTGCCAACCCATACAGAGATCCCTCACAGTTGGCTGTTCTTGAAGGACCATGCAGTCCCTGAAGAAGTACTTCACAGAAGGCCTAATCCAGGTGGCCATACTGCTCAGTCTAGTGGGCATGCAGGTGGATGTTGACCCTTATTTGCCCCCTCTTTCTGAGATCATTCAAGGCCAGAGCTCAGCTCTGACCCAGACCCAGTTTCACAACCTCCGAAACTCCCTGGAAGGATACACTCTCCCTCTGAAGAGCATGGACCTGGACAGGTTCTTCACAACCCGCAGGCTTCTGCGCTGGGTTCATTCGCTGGAGCACCTACAAGTTCCATCAGCTCAGCTCGAGACCTGGCTGGTCCACAGGGAACCTGACAACAGTGTGACGACAATCCAGGGCCAGGACAGGGCACAGGAGGATGCTGATGGGCTGGTGGACATGGAGGAGTCAAGCGTGGCCATGAGGATGGGAGGTGGTGAGATGGGAGAGTTGGGGTACAGCCCAGTCGGTGATGAGAACCTGGGGAGTATGTCTCGACTCTCAAGAGGCCAAATGGATAATGAAGACATTAAAGAGGTGAGTGACTTATCATGGGTTAAATTCCCATATTGCTGGGTGGGGTATGCAGGACAATACTATTCAAACCTGATATTTACTTTGAAGACTCAATGCTTACATACAATATCAGTACCAAGTCTTTTCATTAAAGCACTAATGCTGTTATAATTCTCTAATGAAAGGCAGTGTGTACATGTGATCTGAAACACTTATCTCTTGAGGGCTGGAGAGTTTAATTATGACTAATGCTAAGAATTTCACTTGTTTTAATTAATATGCGCCTTCCTTACTGTTTCTCTCTCTCACACACACACACACACACACACACACACACACACACACACACACTTTCAAGAACATCTGTACTGGGGGTGGGAATCACAGGGTATCTCACGATACGATACGATACGATACAATATGATATGTGGCCCACGATAACAATAATAGTGATACCGCAAGTTTTGCAATAATAGACAATTATGTAGCAATATAACACAGAAACATAGGAGTGTGTTATTAATTTGTGTGGGGTGGGGGTGTGTGGTCGATGGTACGGTCATCCAAACGCAACAAAATAAGTGCAGGAAAGAGATGCAGAGATACGGCTGTCACAAAATAATCCACGCTCTGTTCCAATATTCTAAAGCCAAACTTGGACTGGGGCGTCTCATTCCAGCTTTCTGCATTAGTTTTGAAAGGTTAAAAAGTAAGGAGGTGGAGCACTCATCATTCATTGTCACTGCATAATGTTTCAAAACAAACAAACCACCAACCTCTGCTTTCAGGACTTAAAAGGAAGTATTTTCTATTACTATTACAAAGATGTGCTTTAACACTGTGCAGCACACTATGACCTAAATGTTTGTCATGCCTGCTACATTATTACCAGGAAATAGGTTATCACTATCCACTGTCCTGCGGCTTTATTACAGAGCAAAGTTAGCTTATAAGAGCAGTTCTGTCATTTATTCATTTAAATACCTGTATATATGTAACCACCACATGTCATGTGAAGCAAAAATGAGTTGTTACAGCCTGAACAAATGAAAGAGAACTATACTGGACTAGAATTTCCAAACATACTGTTCATTTTCACTCAGTCTATGTATGGAAACTGTTCTGCAGAAACAGTTTAAAGTCATCACAACACAGAAATCGTTAACATCCACCTGCTTTTAGGAATGAGGCACAACATAAAACACTCAACCAGAATTCATATTTCAATCTTAAAAACATAGCAACAAAAAACAGCTTGTTAACAAGGAGAAGTTGGGAAAAGGTCATGTAAAAATCAATGATGACTGTTTTGGTTCATAAAGCCACACAAACTTGGAAAGTACCCCTCTGAGGAAACGATAATAAAGGGCCTTTAAACCTGAAGTAAGATCAGCTTTTTCATCATTTGTCCCTCTTGGTGTTCACCTGCCAACAATTTTTTCCAGTGTCTATGATAATGTGCAAGAGGAAACCACAGGAAATCGTTTGGGTGGTTTGTGTTATGGCTGAGCTTTAGGCAGTAAGCATTGAACATGGCCTCTTTGGTCTTGGTCAGATTTCTCCTTGTTACTCAACAGCTGAAACTCGTGTGTTATGTTCCGCCAGTTGTGCGAGGCGCGTGCCAGGGCAAGGGGACAAACATATGATTTCAGGAATGTTGCTCTGAACTTGTGTATAAACTCTGGGACCCTGTCGGCCTTACAAACATATAGACACAAACACCACACACAGACAGTCACAGAGAATGTCTACAAACTGTTTTATACCGTGTGCAAAACCACGTTTCTTTAAAACTGAAGATCATTTTTGTAGGTGCATAATGCTTACACAAATTACTTAACTGTAAGTTCAAACCTTGGCTTAAGATGAGTGTGGGAGAACAGTAGAATCCTGTTATTTTCTCTGAGTTTAGGAATTATTTCAGGACAGTGCTCACTGTTGGCTCCAAGCCTAAATAACACTGCTGGGGTTTTTCAGTGTCTTTCTCTTTCACTCTCTGGCCGCGCACCATGTCTAGGAGAGCTGGGGGAAATTTTTCCTCATGTACTTTTCCTTCTTGTACTACTGGAACAGTTGGGGCTCAACAAAGACTATTAACATCCTGTGGGGCATATTGGTATTGTTAATTTTCCAATAAAGCATTGACATTAAGTAAGTTGTTTTGTTATCAGCTGCATGATGTAAAAGTATCCATTTACTTCTAGGGAAATAATACTCTAAGGAAATGTATACTCTATTGAAGTATTACAGAGCTGAACAGGTAAAACTGAACAGAAGACACCTTCATGTACACACATAATTGTAGTTTAGTGCCTTGGACGACAAAGAAAGACTGTCTGCTTGTCTGCCTTAAGTGTGTGGCCACTTTACCACACGACTACAGCACATTCAGTGTTAAAGAAAATCAGAATACTAAAACCTTCCAATTTTAGGTTCAACTGACGAGCTGAATGAAATCTTGCCTGACTGCATGCCAATTGCAAATTGCTTCAGTGGTCAGACAGGTTTGCCTGTACATGACCTCCAACACCTAAAGCTGGACAGAGGATTTGTTGGGTAGTACTACAAGAAATGCAAAAGTTATCATTTTTTTACCACTATGTAGTAAAGTTGTGCTAAAGCTACTATACATTTTTTGCAGACTGTAATGCATCTGTAGAATTATCTTGTCGAGAGAGAGAGAGCATGAATAGCTGATTCTTTGGATTATAAAGCTCTGGAAATTTTCAAATACATATGCCAATATGTGTATGAGTGTATACTATTTTCAACAGGAAGAGGACTATGACAAACTGTGACCTCTCCACCTTCTTGAAAACAGCATTATGATGTGCTATTTTGATAGACCCTATCGGAGAGACAAAAGACGAGTTCAGACATATGCTCCTCTTACCAGTCTCCATCCAAATCCCCCCTAACCCGTCTCACTGTCTGCTTTAAAAATGTTCCTGGTTTAGCAGACCGGCTTGTTGTGACTCGTACATATACAGTTTAGGGTCAGAGGATTGTTTGCAGCGTGGCTTGCATGACCCCCCACCAAGGCTGTTTTGAAACTTGAGTAGACATCACTTGAGTCAAGTTGTGCACATTCACTTTCGCAATGCTTGTTTACCAGCTGCTGATTAAATAACTGGCACACACACAAGACACCCACTGACTCTTCATTAGACTCTAATCTGTGAAAACCACATACAGCAAAGACCATTCAATCATCTTTGTTTAGTTAGATGCCCCAGTGAGACAAACATTTCCAGTTCACAGCTACATCAGGAGTATGACTATGTATAAAACTTAATACAGTTTATGAAGGTTTATTCTGGGGCCAGTCTAGGCCATGGCAATTGTTATTGTTCTCATGTTGCTGACCCACTGACCTCTGTCCTGCAAATTCAGTGGACTGTCCTGAACTACAGTGGGAAATGTGCCTTTGAATCTAATTATAGTAGCAAAAGCAGACTGATAACCAGTTGCTTTCACTAAGTCCTTTCAAGACTAGAGAAAGGTTGTGTTTATATATGGACATTAGCTGTCTATCTTTCAAGTGTGCTAGTGATCATATGAAGAGGTCTGGAAATAAGCAGAACTTGATTATTCAATGCCAGAGCAATTAGTTGGGCAATTTCTCAAAAACACTTAATCATATACATTTAAGAGTGATTCCCACAAATTCAGAGGGCAGATTCAATGTCACTGCTTCTTTGTATCTCAATAGCCTGAAAAGTCTAAACTCAATCTCCCCTGAAGCATATTATATTATCTGTATTTGAGTCATTTTGAATGTGCAAAGTCCAAAACAAACACATAGTTGACAATTGCTGTAATCTATTGTCCCTAGGAAGCAGACGAATCGTCCTTCTGGCAACAAGAACCCAACCATAACATCCTCCAGCAGCAACTGTCTCAAGAACATTACCAACACCTGTTTAATGAAGATGACAATGAATTCACTGTGGCTAGCTGGAGGAATGCAAACCCATTTCATAATCAGATGGGCCATATACTTGCTGAAGATGTCCAGGTATTAAAATAGCTTGTATGACTGAATTGTGACAGGCAGTAATAAATATCCCTGATGGATATTCATGCAAAAAGCTTGACAAGGTGTGTGTGCACATGTGCACTTTAGGTGGACAGGTGCTCTCCTAACAAGGCAGGGAAATTGAGCTGAACGTTTGGCAGGGTTGTTTCATACAAAAAGAACCACCATATTTTCCAGAATAAGCATAGTTAATTGTAAAGACTCTGTAAAGATTCTGTAAAGCTGCTTTAAGACGATCATTGTAAAAAGAACTTTATAAATAAAACTGAGTTGACTTGAAAAGGTTTAAACAGTATGTATGATATTCTAAAATGGCTAAAAGACTAAAAACTTTAGCCAGTTTTATTTACATTTACTTACCACCTTAGCATTAAACTATATATTTACAAACAATTTTGCTGTGTTTTGGGTCATTGTGTTGAAAGGTGACCATACTGCCAATCTTGAACTTTCTAGTATTTGACCGTCATCTGCCCCATCCAATTTCCTTCTACCCTAACAAGAGAGCCAGGCTCTGTGGCAGAGAAAAACCCCAACAATAGGTTGCGGTCACCTCCATGCTTTACTGTAGGTTTGGTGTGTTGTGGATGGTGAACTGCACTGGATTTCTGCCAGACATAAAATATGGTATTGAAGCCAAATAGTTTGATTTTTGGTCTCTTCTAACCATAAGACCTTTTTCCACTTGGCATCAGAATCTTCAAGGTGCGTTCTGGCAAAGCTCGTTTTTCCCTTGTGACCCTCCCGAACAAACCACAATTGTGGTGCGCTTGTAAGTTGTTGTCACATGCCAACTCTTTCTCATAAAATCCTGTAACTCCTTCAAAGTAGGTAGTCTTGGTAGCTTCTCATATCAGTTTCCTCCTTGCTCCTCCATCCAGTTGGAGGTATATATCCAGGGAGGGTCCTAGTAATACCAAACTCTTGCCACTTTATTATGAACTTTTCTGTGCTGCTTGGGATTGATAAAGCCTTTGAGATTTTTAAAATTAATCTCCCGCCCTATGTCTGTCCATAATTGTTTTGAAAGTGGCCTGCCACCCATAGTCAGTTGTTAGCTGTCAGTTGCACTAAAAAGAAAGGGAACGCTGCAGGTACAGCTGTTTTTATGCTTCACTAATCCCACTGATTAGAATTGATCACAGCTGGAAGCCAGTAACCATGGTCTGCAATGGAAATGGTGGTTACTTACACCTGATTGAGTTAACAAATATTGTTTAGGAAGGGGGTGATTCTTTATTAATCTCAGTATTTGTTTTTTTAAATCATTATTCTGAGTTGTAGCTGGAATATTTAAAAGTAAATATTTCAAAGGGGAACATTCTTTTCTATACCCACTGTATATCTCTGACAGATTCACCAGCAGGACTGTTTACTTCACCTAAAGCCATTTTTCTACATTCCAAAGACATCCCTGGCCTTGGCATTTTTCCTCATACTTTTTTTAAATCAGTTTGCAGGTCTAGTGGAGAACTCCTCATTTGACGAGTGTCTGCAACTACTAGAGGATAACTTGCCACTAGGGGATCAGCAGCATGTAAGTTCTATACATGCCTGGCTAAAACAATTGCTGTTTGCCACCTACAACTGGATCATTACTTCACAACTCTAAACCTTAACTCATGCATTAAGTGTATGTAAGATGTATAACAGTTATGTAAAAGATGTTACTGTGTTTCAGATACAAATATATATTATATCAAGGGCTGAGGGCCAAAAGGGCGTAAGTGACATTTCACCAACTTTACAATGACTTTCTGTACTGATTTAACCTATTTAAAGCACAATTATTGATACAGATGGATGACATGGGACTTAATTATATCTTTCAGTCCAAAAAATATTTTTTCTACATTTCTTCAGCCCTTCTGACTCTAAATGCTTCAGTGTGTTTACAGTTAAGACCTTTGGTTTTGTTTAATAACTCAAAACGTATTTATATTTCACTTCTGTAATTTTTTTTCAGCAGAAAAAGCTCACAAAGAGCTTTCCGATATATATAACTCAATTTTGACCAAAATGTCACTTATGCCCTTTTGGCTCCTTTTTAGAGAGAGATATAGAGATATATATATATTATTTTTTTTTTTTTTTTTGACTTGCATCAAGCATCAGCTTAGGAATTTTATGAAAGTACTAGAACTAATGCAACTCTAGATGGCAATAATTATTGTCTCACAGCAAATGCACGCTGTGATCAAAGCTAAAGGCAGACCAACAAAATATTCAAACTGTGCGATCTTTTTTTGAACAGGAAGTATAGATTCTAGAATAAAACATTCAGATTCTCTCATTTTTAAGTGATCTTTAATCCAATTGTTTGTGATCTTCGTGTTCAAACATGTTACAAACAGTAACTAATTTAGATTTGCCAGATGTATGATTCTATCTCTACTTTTTTAGATTGATGCTGATGTGGAGAACATGGAGGAAGACCCATTGCAGCACCACAGGTCTCTTCTCTCACCTCTGCTCCCTCAACATGAGCCCTTGCTGGACGTAGAACAACAATGGCAAGATGTTTTGTCCATCATGGATCCACAGGTAATCAAAGCCCATTCCCTTTTCTAAGCTCAGTAAAAGGTTGCCACAGATTTATCCTTTCTTCTAACAGAAAACATACAGGGAGTCTCTGGTTACATCAGAGATCTGTTCCTCTGAATACAACAGGACCAGATTTTCACCTTAAGTCAGAACTCATGCATGTAATGATGCTGCAGTGGCTTTATTGAACAGCACTTAGCTTTATTAACAGCCAGCAACATGCATGAACAAGCAGCACACATCTAGCAAACACCAGTTTCTCTCATGGCAGTCACTTATTACCATAAAGCAATAACTAGTCGTTCAACTGCATTCTTCCACTGTATATGACTGTAAATATTTAAATAAAAATACACATGGATTGCAGTAATGAAGTGAAAAATGCAGTAATGAAGTGAAACAGTCTGTTAGCAGAGTGGAGAGTCACTAGGACGGAGATCACTGGAGGCGAGGAAGATGGCCTGATGAGTATTGTAGTTTGTTGACAGAGCTGAGTGAGTCTGTTGTTGACAGAGGGCAGATGGAAAAAATGGGGCGAGGGCAAAACCAGGAAGTAAACATACAATCGTATGTCCAGTGCATTGTAACCCGTGGACCCCTATTAAAGACAAGTAGCATAGCATCACTAATCAGTTAAGTAACCTGCAAGTTTCTGTATTGCTTCACTTTCTAAACAAGGACAATCCGTTCCAGTCCTGGACAGTCTCAGCTATGCTCAAGAAAATACTTTTCTTCTCCTATACACCTGTTTAAATTAGGCTCCCAAAGACTGAAAGTCTGAAATCCCTTTTTAAACCCTTGTCCTTATAATGGCATAACTTCGTGTTTCTGCAGGACATGAATGTAGGTGACATGCTTCTCGATGCTGGTGCTAGAGAAAGAACAAGGTCAACAGGATACATGGAGAATCCTGCTCTGTGTGTTACTAGTGTTCACCAAACTGACTCTCAAAGTTGGCACCAGGCCTCATTTGCAAACAGAAGTGCCAGCAATGAAGACAGCCATCCAATCACCCAGAACCAGACTGTTTCAAGCTCCAGTATGAATTTTAATTTGAATGACTCTGATATCATAGATTTCCTTCTCTCTTCTACACCAGACAGCTCTGTTTTCAACAGTAACAATGCACCTAATTCCTCTATGGAGGAACAAGACCTGCCAAGCCTATTGAGTCCCCTACTGGATGAAGCAATGTTTGAAGAGATCAGTCTTTTAGATCTAGCTGTAGGGGAAGGATTTAGCCAGTCACAGGTTTTCCAAAATGAGGAACAGGACCTGACAGACTCTGACTCTGGGCTATCCCTGGACTTCAGTCAAAGTGCTCCTTCTCCATGTGGATCTGAATCCTCAAGCTCCTCTTCATCTTCCTCTTGTTCATCATCATCCATGTCATCGACAGAGTCAACTCCTGAAGAAGGCGCTGTAGGATACACCCACATCAAAGAGGAACTCCCAGATGATGATGATGATGATGACGATGACGAGGGAGCTGTTGGAGGCTATTGTCCAGAGCAGAAGATGATGTGCCAGTCAAATTACCTGCAGGCCACTCGCTTCCACCATTTACCCTGGCTTGAGCATGTTGGCCATGATCATACCTACAATCAGCCTCAATGTATCAGTCAAAGTAAGTCACCCAAGCAGTGCCCAGATGAGCCCATGGAGCATGACAACCAAGACAATCTTCCCAGCAGGGATGAGAAGAGAGCACGTGCTATGAAGATTCCATTTTCAAATGACTGTATAATTAACTTGCCGGTGGACGAGTTTAACGAGCTACTTGCTAAGCACCGCCTAAGTGAGGCTCAGCTCACACTGATCAGAGACATTCGACGCAGAGGGAAAAACAAGATGGCAGCACAAAACTGTCGGCAGAGGAAGCTGCATGTATTGATTGGCTTGGAGCGCAGCGTGGAAGGCCTGCGGCGTCACCGTGCTAGACTACTCAGAGAAAAGTCTGACGTCTTGCGCTCAGTCAGAGAGATGAAGCAACGTCTTAATGACCTCTATCAAGAAGTGTACAGCCTACTGCGGGAAGAGCAAGGGATGCTCTGCTCAGCCAGTGACTTTGTTGTGCAGCATGGGAACGACAACCACATGTCATTTTCTACACACTACAGTTCAGAATCCAGACGGAAGTCTAACAAAAGGCAGAAATACAAAAAGTGAAGTGAATGGACAATTATTATTTTCATTTATGCCGGTAAAAGATATCTCCTTTCTGCAGCAGTCTGCTTATTCCAGGGGTTTGCTGTAATTTACTAGAGGGAAAACACTTGAAAGAGATTAACAGAAAGTTACTTGGCATGAGTACCACCTTTAACTGCTGTGCAGTTTTTAAAGATTAGTAGATACACTAATCTGTGCCACTTTACCAAAGAACTGGTAATATTACTTGCAATGTTAACACTAGATGCGACCCAAAGAAAATGAAGGTTCAAAATATAAAATGGGGTGCTTTTCTCTCAAGGGAAGTTGCAAAATCTATGGTAGTGTCCCCAAACATTATTGTTCAGTTGCTTATGCCTCAGCCCACTAGGACAGCAATAGTAATGTTTTACCTGAATAATAACCAGGAGTCATTAATAGTACCAGATGAAGGTATTTGTTGGCCAATAAAATAAGCTACAATTTAAATCCTTCAGATTTATCAGTATTGACAAGGACATATTTGATGTGAAGAAAACCATTCAATATATATTTATTCAGTTTTATATTAAGAGTTTCTACTATAGTCTACAATGAGAGAGAAATTATGAAGTTTGAGCATCCACAAATGACAACTGGTGGTATTTGTCCTTATTTAAATAAACAATATGTGTTAGAATTTTAAGCTCAGATCAATAATGGTATGTCTGTTTTGATTTCAGTCAGACCCTAGCTATGAAAACCTTCCAATGTTAAGCTTGGGGTTTAAAGCTCAATAGATTGCCCAAATGCGCTATCTACAGCCCTGTTGTATTCTTTTTTTATTATTTTGTCACTGGTTAAGCTATTTCAGGGAATCTGGGAAATATAATGTAATCATTTATTTTCTACTTTCACTGATGTTCTTTATGAAGCAGTTTTGACACCGTACAAACTTTTGTTCACAAAAAAAATGGTTTGTCTTTTTATAATGCAACATTTTCATTATTGAATATGGATTCTCTGTGACAAGCTGGGATTGTTTCCTTTGGTTAATTAAAGATATTTATTGTCTTACATGTGTGTTCATTTGCTGTAAGGCACACCCACAGGGACCTCTGAAAGAAGAACAATCATGATAGAACTGTGTCTATCAATGATGTAACACTTCAAATAAAGAAAAATAGTTTAGCAAAAGACTAAGTTTTAGAGACTGAGCTATTCTCTTCCAGATTTTTTAATGCATTACTACAGGTCACTCAGATGCGTTTTAGGGAGTGCTTAGTCTCCACTGCAGAGACAGCACCACCCCACCGTACCAATCTCCTGCAAGTAAGTAGTTTAGCCTGGTTTAGCACACTCACGCTCTCTGATAAGAGCCATTTTATTTCAAATGAGTCTTTACACTGATCTGCTGATGTCTGTAAATGACCAGCAAAAATGTTCAGCAAAAGAAATAAATCTAATAAAAGTGAATGAAGGGAGAATAAAGTGTAAAACTGCCACACCAACCATTGTCCAGTCAGTGTAGTCTGATCTGAGTCAATCAATACGCCAAGTTTTGCTGATGAAGGGATTGCAAGAATTCCATATTAATAACTCTAATAATTGCTTATCTTGCACCGATACGCTGCAAAACATGTGTAAAAGACACTTCAAGAGTTCACTTTTTTTTTCAAGAAAAGGTTTAAGGTTAAGGCATGCATATACAAAAATAGCTAAACATGTGCAATTCCTGTTTGCATCACTTTACAAGAGAGTAAAAAGAATTTCCAACACAACATAATGACAACATTCTTAATAAAAACAGTGATTTATTTTAAAAAGAGAAAAGAAAAGACACCATCAAAAACAGTGACAAACATGCTACACAAAGATAGAAAGTTTCTAAGAGGGAAGAGACTATTAAGATAACAGTTGCATGTAACTGAATGATAGCACAGAAAACTGGAGCTCTTCAAAAGCAAAGGAAGAAAAGATAAGAGCACCAATATAAATATAGTCTCAAACAGGCCAAGTAACTCAACCAACCTAGAACCTGGTGTTTAAGATTTTTTTAAAGTAGCAGGATGTGATGCTGGCATCTCATTTAATCTAAATTTTAATTAAGAGTTTAATGAAGATGATTAACATGTTATCCAGAATGTGATACTATGCACAATGATTCAGGTCACCATTAAAACAGAGAAAGCCTGAAGCATCATTTAGTTAACCAGTCCATTTGTAAAAACAGTGTTGGAAAGTGTGAGGTACCATCAGCTCAGTCACTGAAAAGAACTTTTCTCCTGGTGGAAAACAGCATTCTGATATAGAACTGTCCCCTACATAATCTTACGTGAAATGGCCAGGTGCAAAAAAAACATCTGAAGAATTACATGATATTTGAAGCGATGATCACTTCAAACTCTCTTTGAATTACAACTCTGCATCTCTACACCTAATCTGTGTGTATTCATGTTCAGTCTGTACCGATACATTTAACACAGCTTTCCCACTGGGCAGTTCAGCCAGAACAAGAAGGTTTCTGTTGCTTGAGGTGTAGAGCTAAATATTGCACAAATTTCCTGTAATAATTAATAATGAAAAAGCCATTATTTCTTAACATCCATATATCATTACAGGAAACATGGGCAATACTGAGGCAAAAAAGGTGGAGGAGGGGCAGCTTGGTAGACTACATTTCCCATAATCCAATACACACACACACACCACAAAAATGTATTCCATCCCACAACTCATAACATTCTGTAGATGACTTTGCTTATGGGTTTCACACAATATCACGAGTCCAACTTTCATATTTTATATTCTATACCCAGCATCACCAACTCCCTCTTTTCCCACTCTCTAACCTGCAACCTCTCTCCTGCCTGTTGGTTAGTTCTTGTCGTCTTTTTTCTCCTCTTCCTCAGTGGGGTAAGAATGCCACGTGAGCCGTTCCTCATAGAAAGAAATTACAACCTGTGGGCACTTCACGTTGGCTTCCTTTGCTGGCACAAGATCTGCCTCGTCCGAATTTTTCCTGCAGGGCAACCATAGAGACAGAAACCCAATCACAAGATGTGGTACAACCAATTAGTCAAATCCTTGACTGAACAGGAAGTCTTCTGGGAGCATAGAATCTTGATCAGGGGCTGGTAAGGCTGTAGATTTTCAATCAACGAAAGCAGGAGCACAAATAAGCAACTGAATGACTGAGATGAACTGATTAAACAAGTGGAATCATAGGTACTCGTGGATGTTTGCAGCACATTTAGGATTTATATGTTAAGACCATAGACCAACAGGAGTGTAAGACTCCTGTTGCTATAATGAATATCTTTTAGACAGCAAGATATATTCACTTACCATTTCATAAGGAACATCAGCTCTCCACTGGAATCTGTGGCCCCTATAATGCGTTCAGGGTCCAACCCCCGTGCAAAACCCCTGGGTTTCTCCTGCTACAGAAAATTGAAATGAAGAACCTTTTGAATATGGGCTTTGAACTAAGCACCTGAACAGTAAGTATATGCAACTTTTCTCAAGATTGCACTCTAATAAAATCTCAGTGAGTGGTCCTTACCTAGTAGAACCTCAGAACATACAATAATCTGTTTAACAAATATAGATATTGTATATCTTCTAATAATAGCCTGCCTCTTATTGACGCCCGTTTCCAATAAACAAGATGTTGCGACAAATAGACACTGGTCTACAGTAGTAGTCGGGTATCACCCACCCCAACTTTCACAGGCATGCGCCTCCAAGCTTTTACTTTCTACCTCGTTTTAACAGAATTTATTTCCTAATAAAAATAAAAAAGCTGAAAACAAACCTCTGATTTCTGAAGACGGTTATATGGGTATAACATGCATAATTACTAATTTCTTTATTGATATCTGAGGGTTCTTGGTGACTATTAAGAGACTGTTTAACCTTATCACTGCATTCAGTGCTAAACCACTCCCACAATAACAGCAGCACCACAGACAAGTATCACTGCCAAACAGATATAGGAATGATTTTAGCAGTGATGTTTTATCTTGTCAAAATAATGTTTTGTGTCCGTAAATACACATCTCTATTTAGTTTGCGAGGCGAATAATAGCCCATCTCCAACAAACGCCTTTATTAAACGATGGGCCGTCTGAATGATTTTTTTAATAAACGCCGGGGCTACTATTGGAAGATATACCGTAATTACCAGATGTAGATGAAGCCAGTTAAATATAAATTTCCCCCACAAAGTCTTACCTCATCTTTTCTCTTCTTAGGTCTGTCCTCACTGCCTGCCTCATTGTCTGACTCGCCTGCTTTCCTCTTGCTGTCTTTTTTATCTCCCTCTCCAGCCTTCTTTTGTGAATTCAGGTACTCTGCTATCAGATCTGGGCAGTCAAGGTTATCTTCGGGTTCCCATGTGTTGTCGTTGCTGATGAGAGAATTAAAGTGTCAGTCAATCAAGTAAAACACAGTTCACCTAAACTCTTAGTAGGGTACAGATGGAGTCCTTTGAATATATTCTTGAATCATGATTTCATCCTGAATTACAGATAATGGTCAGGTAATGTTAATTTGCAAATACAGGTTTATACCATCAGTCATAAATAATCAACCCCCTTACCTGAGGTTAATTAAATAAGACTGAGAAGGCCATTCCAGAATCTATTTCTCAAGCTTTGGTTGACATGGAGGTGCTTTGGATCACTGTCTTAGTAGAAAGACCAATGATCTCAAACATTCAGTTTCAAACAGAAGGCAAGGTTTCTGGGAACACATAATGCCAGTTCCTGCAGCAAATAAACATGCCTACATCAATGACCCATGTGAATGCCTGACTGCGGGGACGGCATGCCTTTGTTCAACAGCCTGGCCATTCTCATGCCATACTGCTGGTCCATGTGTCCAAAAAAGTCCAATTTAATTTAATCAGTTTATAGCTTCAGAAAACTCTGCAGGCCTTTCCTAATTTCTCCCGGCAAGAGTGAACCACTCTTGAAAGCTCCGCTTTACCTTCATGGTTGGGGGTTGAATATGCATCACAACTTTGTATTGTTTTAGAATCCCCAAAGGCTCAATTATGTTTTAGCAGGGTTCACACAGAATGATTGTAATGTACTCACTCTGAGAAGCCCTTCCATCTGAGCAAAAACTCTGTTCTGCCCTTTACCACCCGTCGGTCAAGAACTTTCTCCACCACATACTCTTCCTCTTCCTCTTCCACCACCTCCTCCACCTTCTTCTTGTTTTGTTTCTTCCCTCCAGTGGTCGCCAGTTTGACTTCTGTTGGGGGGGTTGCTAGAAATAGGACAAGCAGAATCGGGATGGTCAAGAAGCACTTATTTAATATGTACTGGTGGAAAAAAATCATAAAGCTTAGAATTGTATAAAGCACAGAGCAAAAATTTTGATGTTGAATGGAGGATTTCAAGCCAAATGTTTGCTTCAAATTTATTTCATTTTCCATTTTTGCATTACATTTACCTGCAACAGATTCAATAGTGTTCAATTTTATTTCATGTACACAAACATTACTGAAATCTGTTCATTAGCGACGAACAAGCAGTTGGTCTTAAAAGCATATATTGAAGCTTATCTGCATCTGTTTCAAAAAAGCAAAAACAATTTTTTCATCAACACCTCCATTTAACATAATAAATAGTGTTCAAACGCCTCTTCCTATTCTAAGGTTGATCAGACAAGTAATGTCTGTGGTCCAAGGATTCGTTCTTTGATTCTTTAGATTAGCAAAGTAAATACCAACTTAATGTAGGTAACAAGTAATCAACATTTAAGACTTGCTTTTGGTCTCTAATACTGTATCATCACTGCACTGATGTTGGATTTTTATTGATTTCTTTTCTAAAATATAGATAACAGTATCATACAGTGTAAGAAAGCACATAAGCTGAAATATTTATTGTTATACTTATTTGCTACATTGTTCTTGTAGCTGCAATGCAAAATATCTGGCGCTAAATGTTTTCTTGAAGCATGATGTAATTACATTGGGACAATTATGTACATTTTTAAAAGCTCCCAATAAACACAGCACACCAATCAATGCGCTAAACATTATGGCACTCACCAGCCATTGATATCTCAATAATAAATGAAAATAGACTCTTTTGAAATAAACTACCAAAGTAAAGCAGAAGCAATGGTCAGAAGGCCTTTAAATTACACTTTAAATTAAACTACAGCAGAGATGTCCAGACTGTGAGCACTAATCTATATAAAGCTATTAAACCAATTATATGAATCAACAAGACTTTAATTTTTATTTACTAAAGCATTCAATTCACAAACTCTTCCTTAAACACAAGAAGCACAGTGCTGTGCATTTTTATTAAAGACCCCCTTTCCAACATCATAAAATCATGTCTACCTAAATGCTTTTTAGTGCAAACAAACAAAATTAAGTGAATTTGTAGTCAAACACCTAAATATGTCACTTTAAAAGTAGAATTTCAACATGGAACCAATGTGTCCAAAACAAAAAGATAAGAATAGCATGTCTATTTTACTTGAGAATGCCATTCTCTCAATCATATGACAAATGTATTCTGAATTTAGCAGGCAATGGAAAACCCTGATATTAACAGAATATGAAAGGAAACAGCAAACCTAGCATCGGAAAGCACAGAAAACATTTATAAACACCAAGGAAAAGGGAGTGGAGAAAACTAAGATAAAGATATACTAATCCAAGTGTCCTATTATCTTTCTTTCAGCATTCGAAGACAACCAAATTTGCTGCATATATTGAATAATTAACAAATAGTATAGCTTTAAAGACAGTTTTTAAAAAACTATAAGCTTCACGTGAAAGTGATCTACTTTGCATAATCTGCATAATATTTTATCATCTCAAATTTAATCTTTATGCCTTGTAAACATCATATTCTCACTGGTAACACACTTACAAGCTCCTTTTCCACAACCAATGAAAAAGTCCCTAAACAACCTACAATGTCACAACGTAACGGATAACCAGTAAGAAACCATTAACAAGCATGAAAAAATAACAGCAATAGAGCTACACTCTTGTATAAAAACTCCCCTCTGATGCAGATAATCTGTGTAAACAGACTCCAGAGAAAACACACACTCAAATTTTGCTAGTCAGTTAATTACTAATGCCACAACATGGATGTTCTCTTTAAATGTCCTGCTTTTAGACAAATACTAAGATTTTAAAGTTGCAAGCAATTGATCCATTCCAATGCAGTGTTAATTTTACAGTGCATATGTACAAACAGAACCTCTAGCCTTGTTACTGTATAAAACTGAGTGTGTCTGATCACCCATACACAAATAACACTGCGTAAAAAGAGATCACAGCAAATAGAAGGTTAGCATAATAGAAAGTTGTGAGACACCTGCGGGGACACTGGTGGTGTCTGTTGGTTCGCTCATTCTCGTCAAGTAGATTCTGCGGAACCTTCCGGTTCCTCGTCAACGTCAAAAGAGCTAAACAAAGTGAAAGTGTAGATTGGGAGTAGGGAGGGAAGGGTCAGGGTTTATGAATCAAGTGATATCAGGGAGAGAATAACAAAGCAGGAGAAAATGTAACTGATAACATTTGCATGGCATTATCATTATGATCATAAGCATTGTGCATCATTAAGTGTCTAAATCCTTGCAGGCAATGTGCTGTAACACAGGGCTTTAAGCATTCGCTAATATATTTAACTGTAAATAAACATCATGAATAATACCACTTAAGGAAAATAACTTGGATAAAACTGCACAGCCATGCTCAACAGAAATGGCTAGATTAGCTTAAAACACTCAACGATACAAAGAAGCACACCTGAAACCTAGAAAGTACTAGATATTTAATGGAAAATATTAAACAATGCTATTTTTTTTTAAATCTGTGATGTTACACGACTGATTACCAAGTAAGGATAGTTAAGTTACAAATATTAATAAAAAGAAAGCAGTTAAACAATGACCTAGATGCATTTTACAAGTCCATTGCATTTTTAAAGTAATTTGTGTAGTATTAGGTCAATGCAGCATGTGTCATTTTGTTTCATTAGAGACTGTGCTGAGCTGTTCTCATTCCTTAATCTCAGGATTGCTAATGCTAGGTTTTGCACTTTTCACTTTGCTAATTCCATGCAGCTCTGAGATCATACACGTTCAACATAGGCATAATTCTTGATTGATCAACAAAATAAAATTATAATACCATTAATTTTCATGCTAGAAGTTTCCATTGCAGGATCAATTAAATTTAAAAAATAGAGCTGTGGGATGAAAAAGCAAAAAACCTGTGGCCTGAACAGAACCATTATGAGCAATGAAATGATGGTCACACACATTTAGCTTCTTGGTTGAAGCCATAATAAACTGTCTAACTAAGCACTGGACATGCTAGCCTCCTTGTCATGGTCAGAAATAAGCCACAGCTAATCTTTATTCCATGGTCACCTCAAAGGCTTTATCAAAGCTTGTATGCAAGACCCTCTCTCTGTATCTATGGATCTGTATCCCTATTGGAGTTTATGGCTACCATCAAAGTGATAAAATCTAGAGCTCTGGCATTTGAAGTAATTTATAAACTACAAGGAAAGTAATCCTTTGCAGAGAGTAGAGATTAAAACTGTTGTTAAGCAATTAACTAATGTGAGAATTATTCACTCCTGGTAGGACTAAACCATTTATAACATGGACTAGTGGTTCTCTGCAGTTAGCTCACTATAATAGATTGTAATGAATGTGTTTCAGTAAGCGGTATGCTTGCTAGATTACAATATTTCATTTTCCTTTACAACCTACTCATTTGATTAGGTACTTACAAATATCTACGTTTTAATGTGGATCATTCCATACCAACTCAGACATCACAATTTATATCATGGATATTTTTGTTGCTAACCATTTTACAGAAATGAACAAGTCACGAAGTCATAAACAAACAAAGAATATTTCATTTCTAAACAGTATTTCTCCACCAGTTTGTACTTTTCTTAAACGAGATTCTGATTCTTTGTATTATTCATATAACAATCACATCTGGACTTTATTTGGTCCTACCTATAACCTGAGAGCCATTGTTCTTTCAAAAAATGAAAAATACAAACAATTTTCCAAGAACAATTACTTTTCTTGAACTGTATGTATCTGTGGTGTGTGTGTTTGCATAAATATTATTCACAGAAGCATATATTGGGATTTTAGAGACACATTCTGCCACTGATACAACATCTTTTCCCAAGACATACATGGTTTAAGCAAAATAATGCTATTTTGGATGTGCTATAACAAGCATGCTTTGTCGACAAAGAGTGATTTTATCTGGCTGACCTACCAGCAATCCAGATCCGTGTCCTTCTGAAAATATGTAGCACATCATGAGGAAAATCAACTAATGAACATATACTAGGCATCGGACGTCTTGTTTGTATTAAATAAGAATGGTTAGAAAATTCTACTTGTACATGTGCGGTCAATATGAAATGTAACAAAATCTGCTACAATTCCATGAGCTCACACATGCAAACATTATAATTTGAAGGTGAAATACAGTAATATAGTAATAAGCAAAAACAACTCAGTAAAAATTAATTGTGGAATAATTTTTGGGTGTCTGATTGATATCAGATTAGTCACATTTTGGTCAATGTATCAATACAGACTGATTTATTGTTTAACCTCTAGTACTACTTCAATCAAATATTCCTGCATGTAGCCAGAGCTATAATCATTATAACCTGCAGAACACAATGTATGCAGGCACTTCAGGAGAACAGAACTGCCCAGTGGCCATGTGACTGTAATGGTAGTAAAGCCCAGCAGCATGCAAGGTAAAGTACATACACTGGTAAAAGATGCAATATTCAGCACTTCATTTCAAACAGTGCATGGCCCATGACCACTGCTCTCATTACATGCAGAGAATAAGATGAAATGTGAGTACATGTTCCATGTATATAAAAACGAAAGACAGGATGCACATAAGACAGTAGCACTCAACATTTTATGTTTAGTTTGTGTGTGCAGTAAAATATGAAACTGTGTTAAATTCCCCAGGTAAAGTGTTAAATTCCCCAGGTAAAACTTAGTGTAGCATGGCACCAGTAGTCACTTAACTAAAAATAACAGTTTAAAATGACTGAACTAGGGAAGATATTAAAATGTGACTAAAAGAAAATGTTTGATTTTACATTGATAATGAAGTTTTAAGTTGCGAGCCTCAGCATGTGTGTATCTTTTAAAATACCATATTTCCCCAACAATAAGCCTATAAAAACCTGGTATTGGGTGCGGCTGGCTTTAATGGGACGCCTTATGTAAAAACATGAACAAATTGGCTAAAATCGTAATTCAGTACATAAAAAGAAGACATCGCCAAGTGATTAGTTTAATTTAATTGTACTGTTTACTGCAGCAACGAACAGTTCAAAAAGCAACTGAAAGAAAGGATGCATCAGTGATGTTCTGCCAGGTGTTTTGCCGAAATCCTCCCCAAAGTGCTGTAAAGTAATACGTTCTCACAGCATGTACAGATTTCCTGTACAGTGCATAAACATGTCTTCATGTACAACTCACATGTTATACAGCACACACATTTGCACATAGTGTTATTCACTTTTACTATTACTGTTAATATACACACGCATGTTGATTAAGCACTGCATGCAACACTTCAGCCACTTTGACAAAATATCTCAGTAGAAATGAACAATTACTCATGTTACACAAATATAGCTGGTTAAATTTAGTTAAAACACCAAGGTAAAAAGTAAAAGCTCAGAGAGGTGCGTGCCCATGAAAAAGGGTATTGGTAGAGGGTACGATTTCTGCAAAACACCTGTATCGTAGTTCTTGCGTTGCGTCATGATATTGGTAGGTTCAAAATTGTATGAATTTAATTGTTCATGCTCAACAACCATATAAGGTCACTACTGGTATAGAGTCGCAAAGGCCTCCAGTGGTCAAGTTAGATGCTTTTACTTCAGATCGGTAAATTCAGTAACACTGCAGCTAATAACACAGGGAGCCTTATTTTAGAGTTTTAAAACATAAATCATTTTCTGCGGCTTATAGAACTGGGTGGTATATTGATGAAAATACTGTATATACTTAATATTTAATTATATATTAGACACTTGTGCAGAGTGCAGAATGTTTTTCTGAGCAGACTGTGATATGGTCAGTACTTAAACAGCACTGTTGAACTTCTTACGTGAACTTATATTATATACTGTGGTGTGAAAAACAGAATAAAAATAAGCTGTACTCATACCTTAGCATAACATTACATATGTGTCTCCGTTATGTCTTAACAGATTGTGGAAGAATATATATTGTGACAGATCACATATACGGGAGATTTCTGTAAGTATTCGGATACAATATTTTTTGCCATGTTGCCCACCCCTATTATGTGGTTACTATTAGGACTATTAGGTAACAAGGAAGTTGATCGTCCAGTAAACATATTTTTAAAACATTATTACAATCAAACAATTTCACAAAATAGACCTAAGTAAGCTGAAAAGAAGGGGCTGTTAATGAAATTAAACAAATTATAAATTGTTGTATACTTTGAAAAACATCCACAATGATAGAAGGAAGACGCATGTTTAAATGTCCACTTATTAAAAAAATAGTGTATATAAATGCATATGATGTATATAATTGTATTTATAAAATATACGAGAAAAATTCTAAGTGTTCATGTGTTACAAATTAAAAACTTAAATGTAAAATAAAGTTTTACATTTAGTAAATATTTACATAAAGTAAATTCTCAAGTGTATCGTGGAAGAAAATTTAACATTTAGAAATGTTATTTTAAATTTATCATGGCAGAAAGTATTTCAACATTTTGAGTATTTTTATTGTTACTAGTAACGATTATTTAGTTAATAGTTAATAAAAGGCCACGCGCTACTTCAGCTTTTCTACTAGCAAGAAATGTGGCTTCCGGTATGCGCGCGCGCACGCACAGCTAGAATATTCGAATAAGCAGAAAAGAAAATAACCATAGAAAACGCATTTCAGATTCAGTGATGAATATCATTATGTAAAATACTAGACCGCAAATATCTGCAAGAAAACAACCGCCTCTTTCCTAGCACCGTCATAACGGCCGTTCTTTCGTTTTTATAGCGGAGTGGGCTGAACCGACTAGCCACATCTTGCCCTGCGACAAGTAAGCTAACGCTAGCTAGACGACACAAAGATAACCGTGATCACAATAGCTCAATGTACGCTATTAACTGTCGTAATGTGATTTAAACATTTTCTTTAAATAATTAATTAATCATTTCGTCATAAACAGAGCGAGTTAGCGAGCAAATGCCGCGTACTAGCAGGCTACATGCATCGCCTGTAGCTAGCTAACGATAAACGCCTGCTTCTCCACCACTCCATGTTGACCTGAATAAGATGGAGAAGAGCTGCTGAAAAGTACAGGCATAAACTGCAACATCGATCACAAATATTTCCATGACGGTTGATTTTTTCCCCTCACTGTGTGCTCGTCTTTTTATTCTTTGAAGAGATTTTGGAAAACGGTTCGTTGATGTGCAATAAAGATGACCACATTTCTGTCTTGATATTCCAAAACACTATTCAGTCTTTAAAGATAACCGGACCAGACTTACCTTTAGATTAAGAAAACAACGGTGCAGCAACACCCAACCAAGTGGTAGAATCGTATAGTTCGTGTATAATGCCGCAAGAAGTCTGGACTAAGTAATAAAAACTAGGTTTTTGCTCAGTGTTTTTGTTGCCTGTACCCGCAACGTAAATCGCCCAGACAAAAGGTGCTCAGAGCCTGTGCGACCCGCCAATTCTGACCGAGCGTGCTTACGCTGCTAAATGTGGACTCATGGGAGTTGGAGTCTTTGCAATGCTTCCCTTGTAGATGACTTTCACGGGGAATGACAAACTTATTCTTTACCAACCCGTTGAAAAATAATTCATTAATATGTAAACAAAGATATAAGTTAGACATTAGTGAAATTATTCCGTTGCCGTGTCAGAACTGTTTACAGCAGTGGTGGGAATGTTTCTGTATAATCAATTGTTGATTTTAAGTATTTAATCAGAGAGAAATTTACCAAATTGATGGAATTAATTTTTAAACACTTCTATGTGGTTATCTGACAGTGTCCAGGTTATTAAGAATTGTAAGGTGTATATAAAACAATGCATCACTTTAATCAGTGGACAGAATTTAAATCATAATGGATTTGGTTTTGGCCATTTTTACTTTACAAGTCAACAGAAGCCTCTGCATTTAACTGTGTCCTGAGTTTTATTATGTAGCCTAAACATAATAGATGTACTTATTTAAACATAAACATAAAGGATTTATCATTATTTAAACGTAATGGATTTACTTATTGCAATAATGCCAACTTCAGTGGATATTGTTCTTGACATTTCTTTCAGAAAGTAAATCTATATATTATATAGATTCATTACACAGAGTGAAATATGTCACTACACACCGACAAATCCTAGACATGGGCTACAAATGTCACATTCTTTGTGTCAAGCCACTCCTAAACTAGAGACAATGTCAGAAGCGTCTTACCTGTGCTACGGAGAAAAAACGCTGGACTGTTTCCAGTCCTCTTTTCAGATGAATGTAAAATTAGCATATTCATTGGAAATCAAGGTCCCAGAGTCTGGAAGAAGAGTGGAGAGGCACAGACTCTACTTTGCTTGACGTCTAGTGTGAAGTTTCCACAGTCATTGATGATTTGAGGACCATGTGATCTGTTGGTGTTGGTCACTGTGTTTTCTGAAGTCCACAGTCAATGCAGCATCTACAGGAAATCTTAGAGTGTTTCATGCTTCCTTCTGCTCACAAGCTTTATGGAGATTTCCAGCAGGACTTGGCACCTGCCCACACTGCCAAAGGTAGCAAAAGCTGGTTCACTAACCACAGTGTTACTGTGCTTGATTGGCCTGCAAACTTACCTGACCTGAATCCCATAGAGAATCTGTGGAGTATTGGCAAGAAGAAGATGAGAGACACCAGACCCAACAATTTAGATGACCTGAAGGCTGCTTTCAACCATTACACCTTAGCAGTGCCACATGCTGATCATCTCCATGCCACGCTGCGTTGATTAGGACACTAACCACTAGATCAGAAGGTTGCAGGTTCAAGTCCCAGCTCGGGCACCACTGAGGTAACCTTGAGCAAGGTACCGTCCCCACTTCACTGCTCCCCAGACGCTGTTGATAGCTGCCCACTGCTCCATGTGTGATGGGTAAAATGCAGAGGAGAAATTTTGTTGTGGTGCACTGTGTGCAGTGGTGTATTCACAATGATCGGAAATCACTAATTCATGCAAAAAGGCCCAACCAAGTATTTAGTGCATAGAAATGAACACACTTTTTAGAAGTCTGACATTTCTGTTTAAAATTTCCTTTTTTATTGATCTTATGTGATATTCTAATTTGAAGTTTGGGTTTTATTATCTGAAAGCCATAATTATTGAAATTCCAACAATAAATAAAGGCTTGACATTTTTCACTTTCTGAAAGGAATGTCAAGAAATATTGAACTTTTTAGAACTATAATAGAACTTTTGAATTCTAATATACACACAGTATATATATATATGTAACAGGTGTCACAGTTCACTCCAATTCTCTATATTCATGAAATCCTGACTCTGCAACCTCCATCTATTGGGGAATGTTAATTACCAAACGGCTGGCTAAACAAGTACGTTTTTTGCCTTAAATAAAAATAAAAAATAAAAAAAAGAGACTGTATCCGAGGCCCAAACATTAACTGTAAGATTATTCCGGAGCTGGAGGGGTTATCTAATAAGAAAGGTGTTTCCCTTGTAGGTTTCAGGATTTTGGGAACTAGTAAATAACCAGCAAAAAGAAAAGAGAAAGAAAAAAGGAAGGGAGACAAGGAGAACAGCATATAACAAGGGGAAACGAGAGCAATGACAACAATATACTGTAATGTTTAGCATTTATGACCTATGTTAACACAAACATTTATGAGTTTAACACAGAGGGGACAGGATATCTGTACCACACTTCCGCAACATAGGCTGCCCCACATTATAGGTCGCCCCATTCTATATGCCACAGAAAATGTGAATTTATGTTTTAAAACTTTAAGATAAGCCACCCTATGTTATTAGCCACTGCGTTACTGAAATTACTGATCTGAAGTAGAAGCATCTAACTTTACACGCCCCTGGAGACCTTTGCAGTTCTATACCGGTACTGATATTGCACCGTAGTTGAGCATAATCAATTAAACTGATACAATTTTGAACTTACCAATATCATGCCACAATACAAGAACTATGCTGCAGAATTTAAGCTCCACAGCCTAGAGCTTGTCCCAGCACTCAGCAAGGGAGTAACCAAGCACTGGAGGGCCTGAGACCCCCACCCTACCACCCGATGGCGAGAATGAACCACAGAGGTTTTGAGAATTTTAGCACTTGTCCAGTCATCCATCAGGGGTGCACAGGGAAGAAACAACACAGGTCCTGCCACGGGAGGTGGACAATGAGAGATCGTAGGACCCCCACTAGGCCCAGAACCGTTCCACCAGCCAGGAGCCAACTATACAAATGCATGGACCTAGCCCCAAAACAGACCACCCCGCACAATAAGAGGCTCCCCCAACCAGTCCCCCACAACACACCTAGAGCCCCATGGAGCTGCCCTCGAATCACTTCAGACCCTCCCTGACCACCACCCCTGCAGAGGCCCGAAGGCTGCTGTGCTATTGTTCCTCTTAACACACTTTGCATTTGCAAAAAATACAGCCTAATTTTTTAGAATTGTTTTCTTGGCTATGCTTAACACTGCATGTAGGATTTACTTTTTCCCACATTAACGCTTGTGAAATCACCAAGCAAGCAAAGTGAGGGGACATGAGAATAGTTTATTCCAGGCATGTTAAAATTTTTAATTCAGATCTTCAGAGAGTTCTTTGCCATGAGGTACCATGTTGAACATCCAGTGACCAGTATGAGAGTGTGAGAGTGATAACACCAAATTTTACCTTCTCCCTATTCACACCTGAGACCTAGTAACAAGTCACATGACACTGGGGAGGGATAATGTCTAACTGTGCAAAAATTTCATAGCGGTTTAGACATTAATGGCTGTGTGTTGAGTTATTCTGAAGGGACAGCAAGTTTACTCTTTTATAGAAGCTGCACACTGACTACTTTACATTGTATTGAAGTGTCAGATCTTCAGTGTTGTCCCAAGAAAAGACATAATAAAATATTTACAAAATGTGAGGGGTGTACTCACTTTTGTGAGCTACTGTATCTGGACTGGATTATTGATTTCAGTTGAAGGTGTTCTAGGAATGTATTTCTATCAAAATAATGTGGTTGTATTAAATCATTAAATAGTATTAGTTTATTTCCCTGAAAGATATGTTGCAGGTGACTTATCCTTTTGCTGTTACTATCTATTTTAAGATGTACCAGGCTGTCAGTAATCTATTGATATTGATACTTTTAAAGCATTTATGCCATTTGATTGTAGGACTGATAAATGGAAGCTCTGAGATACCGATTTCACCACAGAGTGTTTGTTCAATGTCTAACCATGGGTCAGCTAATGGGGTTTCCCCAATCCATTTTAACATTATTAAAATCCATGAACATTTCTACTATGTCAAACTTACACTGTAGAACAATTGTTTAGAAGGTTTATTTTCCTAAAATAAATTTAAAAGACCAGTGTATAAAAAGCTCCTAGCTGGCACTGGTATAAAATAAACTAGGTTGCAAGTTTTCCCCAACAGACAAAAAACATTGAGTAAAAACATGTTATCATTCTGCAGTGCTCAACAGCATGAAGGTGTAAAGTAGCTTTAAACCAGTAAGAGCTGGTTACTGAATATAGGGATAAAGTGATTTATTTTGAGAATTAAGCACAGAGAGACCTGTGATAACCCTGTCCTTTTTGGTCCAAATTTCAAAATAATTTACTTTCACATATCAGCCATTACATTATACAGTATAGAACTAATGGTAGAGTATGTTAATCTTAATTTAAACTGCAATTTTATAGCAATTGTCATATAGATATCTATTAGAAGGCCTTTTCAGCTTTCACACTCTTTGCACACCCTGTCCTGCTTAATCTCCTAATCAGAATCAGAATCAGAATCGTGTTTATTGGCCAAGTAAGTGAGTGAACACATACAAGGAGTTTGATTCCGGTAGATGGTGTCTCTCAAGCACAGCAGTAAAAAAACAACAACAACAACAACATCAATGTAAAATAAACAGTGGCGTGAAAAGTGTCTGCCCCCATCCTTATTTCCTTTTTTACATGTTTGTCACACTTAAATGTTTTAGATCATCAAACAAATTTACACACAAGTAAAAATTTTTAAGTGGATGATATTATTTTTTTGGAAAAAAAAAATCCAGACCTACATGGACTTGACAAAGTGATTGCCTCCTAAATCTAACAACTGGTTGGGCCACCCTTAGAATCAACAACTGAATTAAAGCGTGAGTATTTTACAGCACTGTGGAGGAATCTTTGCCAAATTTTTGTAGTTCAGCCACATTAGAGGTTTTCAAGCATGAACCGCCTTTTAAGGTCATGCCACAGCATCTTAATAGGATTCAGGCCACTCCAAAATCTTTTTCATATTTCAAATCTTTTTTTTTTTTCAGCCAGTCAAAAACCCAAGTTAGTTTGGGCTTGAGGTCACAAACAGATGGCAGAACATACTCATTCTCAGGGGTTTTTGGTAGACAACAGAATTCATGGTTTCATTTATCACATTTTTTACAATCTATACAGCGGACTTCTCCTACAATTCCTCCAGCTGCTTCCTGCAGAAGTTCTCTGATGACTCTGCAATAGTTGGCCTCATCACCGATGGGGACAA
>JBBIGC010000029.1:7885626-7906512 GCA_037576955.1 Lepidarchus adonis
CTACTGAGCGTTCATAGACCAAAGTGCGTGGACTACCTGCCTCTCGTTTCTGTAGCGACGAGGCTCTCCATTCACGCCACACGCGGGCACCTTCCCATTCAGTCCTGTGTTCTCGCGAAGATCCGCCCCCGGGTACTTCCGCGTTCATTATCCGTGACATTAAACCCTGTAGATGTAGAAGCCTGAGTGTTGGATGATTCCTCACAGGGGGCTAATGCAGAGGAGGAGGTCTAATGTTGGGATGATGTTGACTGAAAGACTGTTAAGAGCAGATTGTGGAGAAAAGGATTAAAATGTGAGACACAGGGGAACTGATAGTGATGCAGCAACATGGCAGACTTTTGCCCCAGAGAATATAAATCAACACATGACTGGGATCCCATCGTTCCATTCGGCCTAAACAGTGAGAGCAACTGGGCAAATTTACTTACAACTGATACAATGCATAGACTGTGCTCTCAAATTTAGAGAGCAATATTTGTTTTTGTCTGTGTGCCCTTTAAACAGTGCTTTCAGTCACAGATCGTCAATACATTATCATAAATCAGCAGTTATTATTATTTATGCATTTCTATTATTCTGAATAAATCAGTTTTACAAGGTCATATGAAAATAAGTCACTAGTAAAGGCCTGAAAATCTAATTTGTGGTGCTATTGTTCAGAATCAGAATCAGAATCAGAATCAGAAATACTTTATTATCCCGAGGGAAATTAGTAAATTAGTTCGATGTGGATGCTGCAGTGGTGCTCAATTGCTGGGATGTTCCAGGTGCTTGCTACTGTGGACAGTTTCTATAAAATCTATGGTTGCTAGAGGGTTGGTCAATTGAATCTGGTTTGTTCTACAGCATCCATTCAATGTTCCTACAGGACAGCCTTTTCAAAGAAACTTATTGAAACCTAAAATGCGTGTCCTACATGAATCCTTGGACAGATAGCAGAAAGAAGCGAGATGATTACCTGCTGGAAAGAATTTCTCCTGGTTCTCGTTGGTGCAGTCAACAACCAACAGTTCCTCTCCGTTTCCCTTTAAAACAGAAAATGTGATTTTGAACAGTCATTACAGATGTAGAGGTGGAATGAACAAACTTATTACAATGTTCTGAATAAAACATGATGCATCTTTAGAAAAAAACAGAGATTGACACATGGAAAACAACAGACTGAAGCATAAGGGTCTTAGAGACAAGCTGAGTCAAAAGTGTAACAGTAAGAGGGAATATAATGTCACAAATAAACAAGGAGCAGAAGAGTGAACAAGTTCTAACACCCAGAGGCTGGGAAATATTTTTGTGAAAGTAAGGTCTAACTGTTGTTGATAAAGTGAAATAAAATACATTCACAATAAGCTAGAAATACCGTTATTTGGATAAAAGCAATACCTTGAACAGATTCTTTGGTTTTCTGATAGATTTCCCAAACTTCCCAAACAGTCTTCATACTAAATGGACATTTCTGAGGTCGGACATACACGTTCCAGATAATTCTTCATTAAATGAGGAACTTCCATCATTTTCAGCACAGTGCTCTTCACAAGGTCTGTAAAGCAACACAGGGACCTGAAAGAGCATAACTTGGCCGCTGATGGACATAGTCATCTTAGATCTCTCAAGGAGGATTGTCCAGAACGCGTCCTTCACATTGGCTTTGGTAGACATCAGAAGTTTCTCACACATCAGCTTGACTTGTGTGTTGTACAGTGCCGGGTCAACAGTGGGATTGGACAATTGATCAAACACACACGCCAGCTCAGAGATCAGTGTCTGTACTATTCCTGAGGACACAGACAGAGTGCAGCTTTCCACTATGGAAGAAACTGCATGAGGTGAAGGCACCCTTGTTGTATAGCTTCTGATGCAGCAATGCTGGCTGTCTTCTTTAGGATTATGTCACTGATTACTTTGAGGCCTCATCCTGGAAGGTCTTGCAGAGGAGCCTGAGATTCTCCTGCTTAATCCAGTTTTTATTCATGCAGATGATGTTCTTCAAGATGCTTTCAAGGCAAGGTTTTTCTGCTCTGGTTTGGAACCACCTGTCAGTTCCACCCATCGCATTAACTAAAACCTCTTGCAGCCGTTTAGAAGAAAAGTATTTGCTGGTTTCAGGTCCACCAGTGGATTCTTCTGACATGCCAGATTTGAGGAAGCCCTTGATGTTATCAGCCATGGCTTAGAGAAGGTTGTAGACAAAAGTGTCTGATCCATATGCCCACATTTTGTTGGCTGTTCTCTCACTGAAGGTGCTCATTATCATCTCCAATACAGCATTCAGGTCTGGGGATCAGACGGGCCAGTCCATAGCATCAATGTCTTCGTCTTGCAGGAACTGCTGACACACTCCAGCCACCTGAGGTCTAGCATTGTCTTGCATTAGGAGGAACTTAGGGCCAACCACACCTGCATATGGTCTCACAAGGGGTCTGAGGATCTCCTCTCAGTACTTAATGGCAGTTAGGCTACCTCTAGCGAACACATGGAGGGCTGTGTGGCCCCCCAAAGAAATGCCACCCACACCATTACTGACCCACTGCCAAACCGGTCATGCTGGAGGATGTTGCAGGTAGCAGAACGTTCTCCACAGCATATCCAGACTGTGCTCATTGTGAACCTTCTTTCATATGTGAAAAGTTGGTGTTCTCTTGTAAATGCCAAACGTCCTGCACTGTGTTGGGCTGTAAGCACAACCCTCACCTAAGGATGTCGGACCCTCATACCACCCTCATGGAGTTGGTTTCTGACTGTTTGAGCAAGCACATGTACATTTGTGGCCTGCTGGAGGTCATTTTACAGGGCTCTGGCAGTGCTCCTCCTGTTCCTCCTTCCTCCACGTCTCCTGATGTACTGGCCTGTCTCCTGGTAGTGCCTCCATGCTCTGGACATTACACTGACAGACACAGCAAACCTTCTATGTACTCTTCAACTGTGAGAGTCAGAATGTAAAAAAGTGGTAATGTAAACTTATGAGCACAATTGTATATATAGTCAAACCCTTTTAGCTCACCCCTATTGGTCAGGGCTCTAAATTTGGCGAGAGGCAGGATGGGGAGCTAAATGGATTAGTGACGTACATCAATTATTGGGCTGATGAAACTGAACAGTAAAAACGTCAGCAATATCCTACTGCGTCTTTGTCAAGTTATTGCCATGATAGATGCTAATTTTCTTTTTTTGCTCACCATTCAGAGAATGCAACTCATGCATGTAATGATGCTGTGGAGGCTTTATTGAACAGCTGGCAACATGCATGAACAAGTAATGCATATTAGGGGTGGGAATCGCAGGGTCTCTCACGATACGATACGATATGCGATATGTGGTCCACGATAACGATAATATCGCGATACCACGATATTGCGATAATCGATATATATTGCACGACAAGTACGTATTGATATAACACAGAAAGACGGGATGCGATATTAACTTACATAAGTAACAGCAATTATATTGTCAACTTTCCGATATTTGCTCTGCGACCACGATTGGAAGCTCAGAGAAACCACTACTATAAAGCTTCAGAGCTTTATTTCTGTTCCACTCTGTCACTTGGCAAGTAGCATTAGCATCGTGCTAACAACACTGCTCCCATGCCTCCTGCTCTACAGCTCTGGTTTTAACCGTGTCTACGCCCTGCTACATACAACATAATACATTCTCTCAGCACGTGCACATTTCCTCTATATTGCATAAACATATCTTCATGTCGAACTCACACATTATACTGCACATACAAGAGCTGCTCAATATCTTTAATATCCCCATTAGCCCTCAGATATCGCGACAGAAATGAGTAATTACGTGCATTACAGTCCTAGAACTATCCTCAGAAATCAGAAGTCTGTTTTAAGCCATTTCATACCTTTTATTGAATAAACTCTGTTAAAACACGGTAGAAATAAGGTGAACACGCGTTGACCCGCGCGCCTGTGAAACCCGAGGGGGTGGGTGGAAGGGGGAGTGTACTCACGTTCACCGGTCGCTGTAAATTCATCCCATCGCTACGAAATAAGTTCAGGAGAAAGATGAATGTTCCAATGTTTTCAAAGCCAAACTCCCACTTTAAATATAGCTAGGGTGTCTCGACCGAGCTTTTAGTGTCACAACACAACACAAATACGTTTAGAGCACAAACGGACTTCTTCTGTGCTAACAGCAGCGCCACTCAGTGGAGAGAAGAGGTCGCGACGCCGGTGAGTCAACTTGGCGGCAAATGTGTACTCATTTAAATATCGATATTGCCGCCGGCGTATCGATTATCGTATCGCGTGAGCAAGGACGACGATATATCGCAATATCGATATTGTGGCCCACCCCTAGTGCGTATATACATAGCTAACACCAGTATGTCTCATAGCAGTCCCTCATTACAGTAAAACCTTTAGTAGGCTTTACTAACGTATATGACAGGTGAATGCCATAAAAAAGAGAGAGCCAGAGGCGTAACCAAAAATCACCATATATGCATCCCGAGGACTCCCCTGTACTGTAACAGTAATCAGGCCAAAATAAAAATATGACATGAGATTGGTTCTACTCACTGAGGTGGACCGTGGACAGACGGAACAACCAACCAGCCATCAGTCAAACAGCTGGGTTTCCTGTGTTAATTAATGGCCCAGACAGGAAGCAGACCGAGATCAGTGATAGGCATAGTGATAGTTATAACATACACTAGTATCACCCACCCACCCACCCACCAACAGCAGCAGCAGCAGCAGCAGCAGCAGCTGACCTACATGCACAGCATTACTGACTGTGTTCTAGGCTACAGCACTAACACAGACCTAGGTTTGGGGAGCTATAGAAGGAGAAATGCATACTTTTTATACTTTGTGGCAAGGACAAAGGGTGAGGTTGGCAGAGGTAAATAACATGGAAGGAAATGTTTTCTGTAGCAGTTCATGGTGAGTGATGAGTTTGGCAAGCTAATGTATACAGGGGCTCCATGACTTACATCAACATACAACATAGTTATGTCGCTAGCTCATAAAAAAATGTTTTTGGTTTTTTTTAATTACGGCATTTGTGTTCCAAGTTGTTGCGGGTTTGGTGTGTTCCATGGGGAGCAATGAATTATGAACTATATAGTGTCTGGTGTAGGACAATAGGTGGGTAATACAAGCGGAAAAGAGGTGAGAAATACAGGCAATAGATGGGTAATTCTGGTGGAAAAGAATTGGGAAATAAAGGTGGAAAAGAGGTTGCTTTCTGCGAGTAGCAGTGAGAGGCAGTTGGCAGCACATATATGGTGGTAGAATGCAGTTGAACGCCTACTAAGTGCTTTACGATAATACAGCTATGGAGACGGGTGTTAGCTATATGCGCAAGTTCCAATTTACATTGCACTCAGAGGACTGGAACCCTTACGTAACTTGAGGATCTCTGTACACAGTGAGGAACATAAGTATTTAAACACCCTGTGATTTTGCAAGTTCTCCCAATTAGAAATCATGGAAGGATTGAAATTCACATTGTAGATGCATGCCCACTGTGTGAGAAAGCATAAAAAAATTGAAAAGAAATCCCATTGTGATCACATTGTGATAGAATTTATTTGTATTGGACTGCTGAACATAAATATTTGAACACCTGAGAAAATCAGTGTTAATATTTGGTACAGAAGCCTTTGTTTGCAATTACAGAGGTCAAATGTTCTTGACCAGGTTTGCACACACTGCAACTGGGATTTTGACTCCACTCCTCCAGATCTCCTCTAGATCTGAGCAAAACAGAGTTTCAACTCCTCCAAAGATTTTCTATTGGATTTAGGTCTGGAAACTGGCTATGCCACTCCAGAACCTCGATATGCTTCTTATGGAGCCACACCTTGGTTTTCCTGGCTGTGTGCTTTGGGTCATTGTCATGTTGGAAGACCCAGCCACGATCTATCTTCAATGCTCTGACTGAAGGAAGGAGGTTGTTGCTTAAAATCTCACAATACATGGCCCTGTTCATCCTCTCCTTAATACACTACAGTCATCCTGTCCTCTTCACAGAAAAGCACCCCCAAAGCATGATGTTACCACCCCCATGCTTCACAGTAGGGATGGTGCAACTCATCCTTCTTTTTCTTCCAAACATGGCAAGTGAAGTTTAGACCAAAAAGTTCTACTTTGGTCTCATCAAACCACATGACTTCCTCCCATGCCTCCTCTGGATTATCCAGATGGTCATTGGCAGACTTCAGATGGGCCTGGACATGTGATGACAATGCATGATTTGAAACCATGACAGCGTAGTGTTCTACAGTGACCTTTGAATCTGTGGTCCCAGCTCTCTTCATGTCATTAAGCAGCTCCTCCCCTGTAGTCCTGGGCTGATCCCTCACCTTTCTTATCATCAGTGATACCCCACGAGGTGAGATCTTGCATGGAGCTCAAGTCCGAGAGAGACTTACAGTTGTCTTTAGCCTCTTCCATTTTCTAACAATTCCTCCAACATTTGATCTATTTTCACCAAGCTGCTTGGCAATTGCCCCATTGCCTTTTCCAGCCTTGTGCAGGTCCACAAATTTGTCTCTTGTGTCTTTTAACAGCTCTTTGGTCTTGTGAATGGTAGTTGTTGGAGTGTGACTGACTGTGGGGTGGACAGGTGTCTTTAAAGAGCTCAGACAGGTGCTACTAATTCAGATTAATAAGTGGAGTAGAGTTGGACTTTTTAAAGGCAGAGTAACAGATCTGATTGTTAGGTGTTCAAATACTTATGCAGTGCAATACAAAAAAAGTGATTTCCTGATTTTTTAAAAATGATATCTCTCACAGTGGGAATGCACCTACAGTGTGAATTTCAGACCCTCCTTGATTTCTAAGTGGGAGAACCTGCAAAATCGCAGGGTGTTCAAATACTTATGTTCCTCACTGTATATGTTCAATTTTTCCCCTTACCCAAAATGTTGTTTTGGCTTGGTATGTGAAGTTTGCTTCTTTACTTTTGCAATGGAGATACAATGGTAATGGTAATATATTGACATCTCAGTACAGAAGGCAGGGATAAGGGGTTTCTCAGGATCTGGCACCAGGTACAAATGGCCAAGTAGGAAAAGAAAAAAATGCATGTGGTCTTCTTAGACCTGGCCAATGCCTTCGGTTCAGTGCCTCATGGGTTGTTGTAAACAGCCTTCAAATTTAAAAAAATCTCAGAGGCCATTACAAGGCTGGTCAAAGACTACTTCCAGGACCTCAAGTTTTGCATTTACAATACAGGGTAAAACACCTGTCTGGCAACAGCTGGAGATTGGCACAATGGTGGGTTGTACCATCCTCACTCGCCTTCACCATGGCGAGTTAATTATTTGAGCTTCTCAGTGGGTGGTTAGAGGAGAATGCCTGAAGAGCGGGCTGCGTCTTCTTCCAATTAGATGATTTATAGATGATATGACGACTATAACATCAACTAAGGCATTTACCAAATGCCTGCTGGGTAACATTAAGTGGGCACAAAGGAAAACCAGATAAATCTGGTTTTCCTTTATTTCCTTTTCCTTTTTCCTTTATTTCCAGTATCTCCATTGTCAAGGGCCAGCTCACCAATAAGAAGTTCCATATTAATGAAGTGCAGATACAGACGATTCTGGAAAAGTCCATCAAAAGCCTGGGAATATTGAATAATAACACCATCAGTGGCCTAAAGCAAATAAACAAATTCTTTCTGGAAAGCTGAAGCTCTGGTGCTTTCAGTTTGAAATGTTGCCCCACCTCATGTGGCCAATTTCCATTTATGAGGTAACCCTATCCCATGCCAAGTTATTGGAGAGGCTGCTGAATGCACAGGTGCAGAATTGGCTTAGTCTACCCAGATGCCTTACTAGCACAGGGCTGTTGCTCTCCCAATCTGAGGCCTGGTGGAGGAGTACAAATGCTCCAAAGCAAGGCTAGAAATGACACTCTCAGAATCCCGGGATCCCTTGGTCAGAGGCGCTTGTTGCCATCTTGGCAACAGGGAGGAGGTGGAGGCCAGAAGCAGCTGTGGCACAGGAAAAGACCGTCCAAAGACATTGGGACATAGTGGGACAAGTCCATACTGGCAGAGGGGGCCTAGGACTGAGAGCAACAACACCCACATGTCAGACGGATACACCAGAAGAACATCAGTGCCTTGTGATAGAGGAGGTGCAATATCAGAAGAAGACGACAGGTGTACTAGGGCCAAGCCAAGCAAGGCAGCTGGATAAAGTGGAAAGGTGTGGAGGGGAAAAAGATTATCTGGAGCATCTGTGGAACATGGAGTCCAGTATGCTGAGCTTTACCATCAGAGCCAGATATGATGTCCTGCCCTCTCCAACAAACTTACATCTCTGGTTTGGAGAGGATCAGGCTTGTCTCCAGTGTACTGCCCCAGCTCTAAAACACATCCTGGAGGTTTGCAGGACAAGTCTTACTGACCCATGGCAGATACACCTGGGGCCACAACCAAGTGCTGAGGTGCTTATCGGCTGCACTGGAGTCCAAGAGGGTAAACACCAATGCCATGCCATTGGAAACCAGAACTGCCTATCAACTAAAAACATCTTTCATCCAGGAAGGGTAGAAGCAGTTGGCCAAAAGAGTGTCTCCAGACTCATGCCTGCTGAATGCAGCCAGAGACTGGGAAATGCAGGTGGACTTAGATCAGAGGCTCTTCTTCCCACCTGAAATCACAGCAACCAACCTGAGGCCAGACTTGTTCCTGTGGTCCAATCCTGTCGACGTGTCTTCATGGTGGAGCTGACAGTTCCATGGAAGGAAGACATTGATAAGGTATTTGAAAGGGAAAAGCTGTTATGCAAACCTGGAATCTGAAGCAGAGAAAGTGGAAAGTGTTTGTGCTGCCAGTGGAGGTGGGCTGCAGGGGCTTTATAGCTAGTTCCACTACAAGGCTACTGAAGGAGGCTGGAGTCAGAGGGCAGGCTCAGCGGAAGAATGACAAAAAGCTTGCAGATACCACAATAAGAAGCAGTCAATGGCTGTGGCTAAAGCAGAAGGAGACAGTCTGGGGTACTCACTGATCCTCCCTTGAGGCACACGCCTGGGTGTAATCAGCCTGCGGTGGGCTGTCCTTGGGCAAGGGTGTATAATGATAAAATGCAGAAACACTCAATGACCCAGTGGGACACAGCTGAAGATGTGTCGTACTGGAGGCAAAGCACGGCCAGATGAAAACCCATGAGGTCACCTCCAGCCCTACCCAAGAGGGATCATCAAGGGATCTTAACACCTAGTCCTAGTAGACATACTGTACATACGTAATTCAAGTCCACCTAAAATATTTTAATTGTAATATGAGCCTCACAGTTTGCCTTGGAAAATGCACAAGTAAACTTTAGACACCAAATGCGTTCATGAAAGTTGCATGTAATTCTATGTAAATCCCATTCTGTCATTGCTCTCAGAACAAAACCTGGTATCTCTTGCTTTTTCACTTTTTTCTAGCATAATTTCCATCGAGCAGGCTGAGGAGGAGAGGATGTTGTCCAAGCTGATATCCATCATGGACAACACCTCCCACCCCTTCATGAGATTTTACGAGCCCTGAGTAGCTCGTTCAGCAATAGATTTTTACGACCACAGTGTAGGAGGGAACACTATTACAGGTCATTCTTACCGGCAGCTGACAGACTTTACAATGCAGTTTAACATGGGTAATTTGTTTATTATCTCCTTTGATTGACATATCATCTGTTTTTCATTGCTGTTACTCATTTACAGCTTGCTTGTGCACTTTACATCTCTATATCTCATCCGGATCATCCACATCTCCTCATACTTCTGTACATATCTCTGTAGATCTTGTCAAATTGTTTTTGGTTACTTATGTATAGGGTTATCTTTTGGTGTATATACATAGTTAACTAACTTCTTGTTCTTCCTTCTGTTACAAGAGCTCTGTAACACTTACATTTATCATTCGTGGGATAATAAAGGTTTATTCTATTCTATAATTTGAAAAAACATAATCTTCTGATTTCTTATGTGTTTTGGAAATAGATGGTTTTGATCAGACAGAAGCTATATATAACTAGAACTATATTGTAAGGTTCACACATTCTGTAGTTTGCTTGCAGTTATTAATTATAATATTGTAAATGCATATCTAGTTAGTTGTACTTTCATATCACACATTTAGTGGAATGAACTGCCCAGCTACATCAGAACTACAGAGTCTCCACCTAAATACTCCCTAGAATGCTCCCAGATAGTAATTTTCCACTTATAGTTCATGCTGTAGCACTTGCTGTCTGTATTTAATGACTAAGAGGAATATTTTGAACATGTTTGTAGCACTCACATCATTGTTGTCCTGCACAAAATAAATGCTTTATTGTTTCTGTAGCTTGGAAGCTGCTTTGGACAAAAGTGTCAGGGAAATGAATAAATCTAAATGTTAGTGTATTATTCAGTGTGTTGGGAGCAGGTTATTTGAACCTGTTCCTGTTGAAGGTGGATATATGGTTTGTAGGCTTGCGTTTGTAGTTTAGTTTGTTTGATGGTCTTTTGAAGTTTGAAACATTGTCATGTCTTGGTCCAGAAAACACTTGTAAAAATCTTTTTTTTTTTTACAATTTTAATGTGTCCTATGAAATACTTGCAGATCGCTGAGAAATTTTAACTCCAGATGACCTTTCACAATGAATGGTTCAGTGGTTATGAAATACTCAGAAATAAATTAATATTGATGTATATTATTGTTAAGAATTACTTTTCTGTCTTATTATACAAGGTTTTATTTTAACAGTGATCACATGCCTTTTTATTCATGGCAACATAGGATCTCTCTCTCTCTCACACACACACACACACACACACACACACACACACACACACACACACACACACACACACACACAGTATGTATCTCAGAATGCTTAGTGTCGGCTCAGTATGTGCTATGGACTCCTATATGAGAGGGGAGGTGTAAAAACAATGTGTTCTGCTTCATTAGCCCCTTGTAGCCCTTTTGATGCAGAGCATCATTTCTCACACTCAGCCCAGACAATTAGTACCAACTCGAAGGTGACTTTGGGGAACTTTTGAGAGCAACTATTCTTCCCTGACTTTAGACTGCATATAGCAATGATTTTACTACACCACTTTGGCACAGACAGGTGAGGTGAATAACAATGAATATCTAGTTGTTTCAGAACAATGGCGTCAGTCGGGAGGGGGGGGATATATTCCGCAGCAAACAGTTCTTAAAACTGATGTACAGGAAGCAGGGAAAATAGGCGAGTTTAAGGACACGAGCCACTTTGACAATTACTGTTGAGCATCTCCAACAAAAAAAGATCTAGTGGAGTGTTCCAGGTTTGCAGTTGTTAGTACCTATTAACACTAACCCAAGGACGAACCAATGGTGAACCAGCGACAAGGTCATGGACACATTATCTCATGATGCATGTGAGGAATGAAGGCTAAGTTGTCTGGTCTGATTTCAAAGAGGAGGACTTGTTGTAAAATGTTAATGCTTACTCTGATAGAAATGGTGTCAAAACACACAGTGCACTACAGTCAGAGCTGTTTTACAGTGATCTGATTTAAAAGGCCCTGTTCTAGACAAACTCCAAATCCAAGAAATCCAACATTTACAGTGGTGGTGAAAGGATGAATTCCCTCACAGAAAGCCATTGTAAATACACTGCCTGATGTCTAAGATATTAATTTCTGATAGTTTGGTGAGAAGACTTTGACTATCACCTATTTTAAATACATTCATGGAGGAGATGTACATGCTAAGTGCTGAAAAGCAGAATATTTCCCAAAAATGTACTATTATTTTTCACATTTTACTATTATCATCATATAAAACATTAATACAAGGAATAAATTGTCTATATTTGAGCCATTGACATTGGAAATATCTCTACAATGTGCCATTTCACAGCACTTTGAGGTTGTACGAACACGTTTTACTGTTAAAGAATCTTTATGTTTATGTTTAGAGTGTTACATATATGTAGAACATGGAATCCTAGGGCCTGGGAACCACAGATACAGCATAAATGAGAACGCATTCTATGTGTTTATGCGTGTGTGCGTGCATGTGTGTGTGTGTGTGTGTGTGTGTGTGTGTGTGCACATGTGTGTCTATATGCTGGGGTAATGTAGAGGAAAGAGTTCTGATCTGGAATGTGTGGAGAACAAAGGAGAAGCACTAACAAAATTTATCATCTGCCCGAGGACCATGATTGAGTTAATTACCCCATTACTCACGTAAACCAGGAACGCTGCCTGAGCAACAAGGGACACGCTCACACGAGAGAAAGAGAGAGAGGCATTTTTCTCTGTCTGCTGTGGCATCAGAGAAGACACTTTCCTCACATTCCCCTGCTTAGGAAGATGTTTAGGACTTTCCACTGAATAGAATAATCAGATATGACTCTCCTTTAAAAAGCGTTGGACACGGGGAAGTGTAACTTCAGTGGAAACACTGGGAAACAATAAGAATTAAAATACAGTAACTATGTCTGAAGGATACTGAAGCATTGCAGATGATGTGTACATACTAATTGTGGACACTAAACTGTATGAAGGAGCCCAATCATTTATTAAAATAACAAATAATAAACAAACGAATAGTGTGTACTTCTTTAGTGTAGTTTTAAGCCCTTGTGACCTGGCTTTGCCCTTGTTTTAGCGATGTCTTGGTTTTGTACCACACAAAAGGGAGACTGATCTGAACATTCTTACCACAAAAATGGGCAGAAGAGTGATTCAAAGTGTTTGCATGATTCTGACAGTGAACACTACATACTGCAGACCCGATGATGGGATGGATGCCTTTCATTGTAGTCTGATACCAAGTAATCTAAAGGGTAATGTCTCGTTCATGCAAACATCAGTGCTGCAGCATTAGTCATAGCTAAACTGTCCAATCTAGGCCTGCATGCATTCCACATCTGATTTGTGCACAAACCTATGTAGAGCGTGTCCTTCACAACAACCTGTGTTATGGTTCAGATCAATAAAAACCTCTATACAGGTCTTTTTCCAGTCCCAGCCCATAATAAGCACACCTTATTACTTCTCGGCTCGTGTGAATCCATTTAAAGTCATTGGATGTTTTTTTGTCTCTATGTCTCTACAAAGAGGAGAATGGTAGAGAAGCAAAAACAATCCCCAGAGATCAGTCAGTGAATTTTCTTTTCTGTCATTTATTCACAAACGTACATTCTTGGAGTTCACATAACACTGCTACAGCTTTGACCGGGACAATGTTCTATGGTCTGATGAAACATAAATTGAGCTTTTGGGCAATAAAAACCCAAGGTGGGTTTTGCATAAGAAGAAAGATGGTCATCTCAGTTTGCTGACCTGAACCTCACTGAAAACCTGTGGGATAAGCTGAAGAGGGGAGTGAATTAGAAAGTGCCATAGACCCTGGATGATCTGGAGAGATCCTGCAAAGAAGAATAGTCTCTAATGTCTTGCATACATGAGATAACGAATCATTTAAAAGAAATAATTAGAATGCTTGGATATTGGAAACCAGAGCTCCTGGAGTAAACCCAAGGTTGAACCATGTTGTGAGGTGACAGCACAAACCACTGCACCACCTAACCCTTAACTTATCACCACAAAACTGTATAATGACTGTGTGAATAAGGGGTGGAAGGAAATGTTAGAAAGGTGTAGGCTAAGGTGTCTTTCTTAAATATTTATCTTAAGCTGGAAAAACACACACTCATTGCATGATATGCTAAAGTCTACTGCATGTATCACAGTTAACCTCCAGCAGACAAGGCCAAGTTGGCAAATGTGTTGCCCTGCAATGGTTCTGCATGAATTGGATTAGTGGTATGGTAAATGGATGAATGGATGAAATAACTCAATATCGTGTCATTATAATTTGTGTAAAAGTAAAATTATTATTGTCCTCCACTTTTGTTTGAAATAATAAAATCCGAGTTCTTATACATTAAAATGATTTAATTCAGCTTTATTTACTTTGGTTCTTTAAGAGAAATCTTCAATCTTAATCAAAACAATTTCCGTGATAACCGGAAGTATAGCGTCCGAGTGTCGTCCGTCCATCTCCAACCTACCAAACCTATTCTAAACACAACTGCTACATCACAGATTCGTATTTTAAAGGTTCTGGCTATCTGAATATTTTTACATGACAAAGACACAGCTGCAACACGCGGAAACATTTCTGCATTAAAGAAAAGGACTGTGAAAATCAAGGTAGGCCTATATTACCTAGAAAACACGACTGCTGAAGGCAATGAGCTAGTAATGGCAGTTATTATAATTGAACTAACGCAAGCTGAGTTTATTATAGAAAATCAAACCCATATTCTGGTACTTCCAAGAAATGGGAACATTGTTAGAGAACGGACAAGCGTCTTACTTTACCTTAAAGGCTGGGAGTGTTGAATTAGACGCTAGAAGTCTTTCTATGTGCTGTGAAATCCTGCCCCCCTGGTGTCGAAACCTCAGACTGCACTAACCAGTGACAATGGCGTCTACGGAGAAAAAATTGTCCAATGGCGACATCTATTGGCAAGAGTCTGAATCTGTAGTCTGAGTTTCTGTAGGCAGTGTGTGTATGAACGGAGCAATGTAAGGTATTTTTATTTTACATCATCAAATTAGTGATACAGTACTGCTGTGTTTTATTATTTTTTTCTTCTATGTTTTATTCCATTTTAGTTTCATTCTTTATGAAATGGAATGAAACTAATATTACCTTTGGGTAACTGTACTTTTTTGTTCAGCAAACAGCTGAATATTTCCATTAATATTTATTTGTGAATATTTCCGTTGTTATCGTGCTTTGAAACAAAATCGGGTAAGAGATGGTGAAAATATATGTTTTCTGTGCATGAATGGGGTCATTGACCGCTAAATCGTTTGGTATTTGTTGTTGATGAACCTATTGTTGTGTAGGAAATATATACATCAGTGTATAAAGCAGAACAACCTTGAAGAAAACAGATGGCAAAATGCAAAGTGCTTTTTTCTGTATTTGCAAAAACTACGGGAATGAAACTCTAACACTGTTTCCAATTTTTTGAGCTGCTTCGTGGATTTATTATTCCGTGGTTTATTTCCTTTCCAGAAACTTCATAAATCTCCAGAATGTGGAAACGGGATGAATAATTTCCCATCATCGCCCGACTGATATTCGCGTGCAGATCTCTGGCACCTATAGTAATCTGCAGTATGGGCCTGGTGGGAAATAAAATCAATATATCATCATAGCGGCTCGAGAATGTAATCCCGTTCAAGCCTGTTTATCGGATGTTCCGACAGATGCGTTCACACCATGCAGTAGAATATCCCTCCTGTCTGCTGCGCGCTACTTTATGGAGCTCGTCTCTGCCAAGAGCTCAGATGTCCTGGAGGGTGCGATGCGCCTATTGGCCGCCAGGTGCCGCTTGCGAGTAGAGTACTTAATATGATGATAGACGCTATTTGCAGCTCTGGAGTAAAATAGAGCTGGACGCTCTTACAAAACTGAACATTAATAAAGCTAAACTTGCTGAACCACCTGAAGCACCCAGCAAATATAAGATATTTAAAATAAATATAAAAAATAAATAAATAAAAAATGACATTTCTGTCCATCTTTCATTGAGATCAAATTAAATTCAGATCAAAATAAATCAATGCAATTTGATTATGTGTACTTCCATTTAATCCTGTTCATTCTATGCAAAAAGTTGCTTAAAAAACAAGATTTGCTTTTATATGAACACAATTTCAGTTTAAAGACAAAATATCACTGCTGACTCTTATAGCATATTATGAATATGGTACTCGTTATTTGAAATATCCACCATAATAGTATTGAACTGAGCAACATCATCATAGTATATAGATATTGATGGTGAAATATTGCACAGAATTAAAGGAATTACACAGCAGTAAAGAAATGACATTTTGTTACATATGCTGAATGAGTGAGAAATATTTATAAACAGTAGTAATATTCAGTTAAATGATGAGTAATGTTCAGTTTGTCTGTACTAGAACTGAAGAAAAACAGGAACTGACAAAAAACCAAATTTTAATATACTGCACATGAGTGTAATATTTTTATTCATTAACAGCTACCCAGTCATGGAACTACAAAGCATTTTATTTCAGCTTTGATTGTTCTTTTCTGTTGTTTGTCTGTTTTTCACATATATTTCTCTCATGATTTTATTACAGCATTTACTATTATAAATCATGTAAAACATAATTGGCCAAAACCTTCAAAAGTCATGTTTTACATAACGCATCATTCCTGAAGTGTGTGCACACTGTTAAGCCGAGTTCAAGACCCACAAAAATGGAATATAACATCTTGAAGAATGTTTTGTGAAGCATATGTCTTGTGTTGTCCCCCTCTCCTCCTCTCTCTGTGTCCTGCTGTGTGAGGTGGTATAATATGTCCATGGTCCATATGTGCGGTGCTCTTTAAAATTCTTTCCTCTGCAAAAGAAGCAGTGCTGGCACTATCCTCCCAACATACATCACAAGCTCACACAGAGAGACTGATACATGTCTTTTCTGTCCTCTCTCACTCCCTCGCTTTCATTTTACTCTCCCCCTTTCTCTCTCGCCCTGTGAAAGGCTAAAGCGAGAGGTCAGGCAGAGTTTGAAATGCCAAGGCCAAAAAAGGAGAGAAGAAGCTCCATTACTACACATGTTTTTTTTGCCCTCATCTCCTTAATTTTTCTTCTACATCACTCTTTGGCCTGACACTTTTTGTCCTTCTCTTCCCTTCCCTTCTTTTCATCTTCCTTTTTCATCTCTTTTCTTTTCATCCCACCTAGTCTGTATTTCCTTTTTTCTTATCCTCCCCCTCACTTCCTCTGAATCATAGATGGTGGGACACTACCACACCCCACCCCCACCGCACTCGCAGTCCTGAAGCCATCAGCCATCATCCTCGCACAATTGAACTTATTTTGACTCCGGCCAAAGGATCGATTGCTGTGATCAAAATGCAGTTTGCAGGCAAATGGCCGTGCAGTGTCCTAATGGGGGCATAAGATCACAGCCGGTCTCCATGACCGACATCGAAAGACCAGCAGTTAGCTGGAGTTTGTTCCACCTGATTGATTCCTGATCAGATCTCACAGGAACAACGTTAGATGCTCACAATGCTTTAAACAATATTTAAAAATTTGTATTACATGTTTATGAAAACTTCTTTTTGTCTTTCACTTATGCAAGAGCCACTAGATGAAGTGGAACATTCTGACTGGGTTCTTTAATTAAACGGCCTCGTCTGCATTGAGTCAGTTTGGAGTTTGAGCTGATGAAGGCTTGGTCATGGTTTTGTAGCCGATACAGACTTGACAATTCTATAACAGTAACTCAACCAATTTCCTTTGATAATGTGGTTTCTGTATAATAGACAAAAGGATGTGATTTTTACACCTTTTTTTCACAAAGGCTTTCTTTGACTTATGGTTGCACCTCACCTAAGGTTGGTTGTGTGGTTGTAGGTGGTTCCTTTTGTCTCAATTTCTGAGAAAACTCACCATTTCTCCTTTGAAACCGAATACTGTTATAGTTTCGTGTGGACCAACACATGAAGATGCTGATGAGAGTGCAGCTGAGTGGTTGAAACTGCTGATTTACAGACATCAGTGTGGGCAGAGTTCTTGCCTAATGTTATGTTATAATTGGACAGCAACATTACCAGCTAACAAGCTTCTCTTCTTTTTGCTGGATCCAAATGGAGCGTTTTGGTAAGATTGAGTGGAAGGCTGCAAAACCAAAATGTCTTTGTCATGTCAGCCCCAGGACACGGTAACAGCCCAGGTTTTGGGGAAACTGCGTTCATGGTCAGGTCATACTACATATTGCCCTCAGCGCATGCCCAAGTCAAAGGTTGTTGAGAACAAGGGAATACAAATGAAGAAGAAAGTGTGGTGGGCCAAAGAATGGCAAAAGGAAGAGCCCAGAAGCTGACCTTTGCTCTCTGGTCTTCCTTCTCTTTTTCACTTTCTCTCTCCTCCCCTATGTTTCCCCACTTGTTTCTTTCTGCTGTGTTACTAGAGACTCTTTGTGTCCGGAGCTGACCTGACCTCAGGCTGTGACCTGGATGACCCTTTTGCAGGTCATCCAGCGGCCATGGCGACGGTGGGGTCAGTCTGCGGCCTCAGGTCGCCTCCTGGTCAACATCAGGTTACTTCTCGGTCAATATCAGTAGTGTACTCAAGACCCTAAAGCAACAGTGTACTACTGATGGTTAGGACCTATCAAATTAAAAGCCACCCTTTGAACTCACAGGTGCATTAAAGGCAGCATTCATCTTCACAGGACTTTTAATTAAAGCACTTAGTGTGTATTTAGAGTCACTTTGTAGACTAAAAATATGCATAGATCTTTGTGGTCTATTTTTTGGCTGCACTAGAAAAGTGAACATAACATATATTGAGCAACAATCTGAAATTTGTTTGCTTGTACGAAGAACGCACTGATCGATTGTGTTTGGAGAGCTTGCATTTTACTAATTCAGTATCATTGGCCTCAGGGTAACCCCAAATAAATGTAAGGTCATTTCTAGGTCACTCACAGGGAGATTCTCCAGACTGGAAGTCTTCTCCCATGTTCTAATTAACACTGTGAGAAACATCTACTTTCTGCCCGGCTGTGTTCCCTGCCTGGAGGTTGCCCAGTAGTTGCAATTACATGGCACATTCAGACAGCTGTATGTTCAAGACTCTATATTTTGTTTTCAGCAGATTTAGCCAATGCTTTTCAGACCTGAATGCGATCTGTCTCCAGTTGTGGGTCATCCACTGGTCAGCATCACAGGGAGTGTTTAAAAATGTGTTTTGTAACATTAGCAAGGGTGATGGCCTGACCCAGGTTATTATGTCTGACCTCTTATGCAATACCGGAATACATTTGTTGATGTTGCCTTTGTACATGAAGCTGATGTTTATGGTTTTCAGGAGCTCAAAAGACTGTGTAGCTTTTTCTGACGTCCTTGGATTTGGAGAGAGCCATGAATCCATGAGCGTTAATGAACAGTTCATTTACCAATTTGTTCTACCACATTGCCTTTGCCAAAGAAATCGTTTCACATTTTAGATAAATGGTGATTTTTGACGGGTGAAGCCATGCACTTAAAGTTTTTTTAAGGGAAACAAATGTGTTTTATCTTGCTCATGCTCCAAATAACCTTTTTTAAAGTTAGTTTTGTTTCTGTGGTTCTTTTCTTATTTGTAAATAACATTTTTGCATCTCTGGACAAAATGTGTATATTTCTCATTGAACATGGTAGGAGCCCCTACAGTTTATATACCATATATGGGAAGATTAGAATTTTCTCACACTTTCATGAATATTAATGTAACCTCAGATTCACCCAAAATCCAGACGGGTCATTTGGCGGTCAGCAGTGCAGGGGTGTGCTCAAGCTCTTCAGTGCTATCCAACATCCAAAAACCCAAACTGCTTGGGTAGAGAGTGTAGTCATGGCTGTTCAACCCTATATGAAGTGTATTTGACCTGAATCTGACCTGCATGTAGCCTGGGTCACTTACCGGTCAGCCTGTGGGTCAATTTTTGGTCAGACTGTGTTGCACCCTCCGAGCCACTGTAGGACGGTAGTGTGTCCAGGCGAGTGAGCAACTTGTCAGGTGGGCCCAAGCTCTCATTCATCCTGCCTCTAATCATTACAGATGGGAGACAGCGGCGTAAACAGGCATCATTAGGGCTACTCGTCACAGACACTCTTGTCCACTTTAAAGCACCATTATGGCTCAGAGGAACCATCAGTAATGCACTCTCCAGGGAATGATATAGAAAGAAAGAGAGTGAGACAGAGGATAAAGTCATTGTGGGCCAGTCTGGTGCCATTTAAATGTGGGTGGCTTGGAGAGTAGTCATCCATGTAATTGTTATGTACATGATGTGCTTTGATTTTGGCCAGGAAAGTGCCAAAACTGTGCTATATGGTGGATGAATGTAAGGATGTATGTAAATGTGTGCATACAGCAATGGTTGTGCACATCCAATAGGGAAGGGGGGAAATAAATGAAAAAGGCCATAATGGAGGAGAATAGCATGGAATAAAAGTTGTGGAAAATAAGAAACAAAGTAAATAAAATAAGGCTGCAGTACACTGGAAGTAGAAGTTGCTTTAAATATAATATTTATAACTTTATATACAGAACACTATATGTCCTTATAACAGTGTTGTGCAGAAAGTGTGATAAAAGTCAATAATTAAGAGCAATAAATTAAATTAAACATAAGTAAAAACAAAACAAAGTAAAAAAACGACAAATCAAATTGATTTACAAGGGGGTATATGTAGAAAGCTAGTAACTGTAGGTGTAAGATCGTGTATTCAACCATAAGTAGACACAGGGGTGCGCAGGTGTGTGGGCCTATAACAGCTTCTGCCTTTCCTTTATATGCTGTTACAGAACATAAACTGTAGAACAGAACCAAACAGAAGTAAGTTGCAATAGTGGGGAAAAAATAGACAAAACCAGGTCACAATGGAATTGCATACTGTGAAAGACATTGAGGAAAAGCAGAAACAGAAATGGTAGTGTTAGGTATATTCGTATAAGAAAATTATGACGCAATAAATATCTGAGAGATTATTTTTGCAGATAAAATAGTGGCATAGCTGATTATGTTTTTCTGTGTGTGTATGTGTCTGTGTATGTGTGTGTGTGTGTGTGTGTGTGTGTGTGTGTATGTATGTGTGTGTGTGTGTGTGAGAGAGGGAGGAGGATCTGGTAGGCAGTGAGTTCATCTGTAGGGCAATGACAGACCCTCTATTCTCAATCACACTGTAGTCCCCTGGGGCGAGCAGTGCTGCTGAGTGTGTGTACGAGCACTTGTGTTGTGTGTGCATGTGTATCAGGCAGCTTTGGGGTGTGTGTGTGTGTGTGTGTGTGTGTGTGTGTGTGTGTGTGTGTGTGTGTGTGTGTGTGTGTGTGTG
>JBBIGC010000029.1:7908339-7919397 GCA_037576955.1 Lepidarchus adonis
GGAGATCACAATGTGGAAGAAAAGGTGGAGCTGGAACACATTGTTCCTCCACCCTCTGATGCAGTATTAGTACAGTAATGTAGAGCAGGAAATAGTATTGTATATGGAGATCACAATGTGGAGGAAAAGGCCAGAAACAAAGACGCAGTGAGAGAATGAGCAGAACATTAGAAGAAAAAAACTCAGCAGTAGATTCAGTAGCAGCTCAGTCTACAGACTTTATCTTCATCCACCTGGTTTGGGAATTCTTTGCATTACGTCTTAAGGCGTCATTTATTTCCTATGCTTCAGGAAAACTGTAAGTTAAGCAGGTCCTTAATTCCTAAAAATGTCCATTGAATAAATGATAAATTTTTCATGAATATTTATTTATTTTTACTTTGTTGACTTATTTGTACTTTTAATATTTAACGTTATTCATTGTAACATATCTGCTTATATTATTATGTTCTAAAATTTGTGACTGGTCTGTATATATATATATATATATATATATATATATATATATATGTGTGTATGTATGTGTGTGTGTATGTATATGTATGTATGTCCAAGCCAAAAACCAGGAACATTTTTCCAGTAAAGTACACCTGAACTCTTCGCTCTTACTTGGTTAGTCATTTGTCCTTGAATTGTTCTGTTTTGTCCAGTGAAGGCCAGAGCTCGTGCTCAGACTACAAAAACACACCAACCACAATTAAGTGGAAAATATCCCGAGGCTTTAATATCTAATTCTGAGAGCTGAAGAACTACTGGTGTGCTGCATAGTTGTGTTAGCCTCTCAAGTGGAAAACTAAATCTTTTCTCTTTATGTTCAATGTCTTCTTGGGATGTTTTTGTTTTATTTGGCATTACACTGCAGTACATCCAGTGTGAAAACTTTGTGTATTTCTCTGTAAAACCTGCTCTCCAGTGAAATTACAGTAACACTGGTCCAAATTTGACATGCTTTTGATCTGACACAATGACCTTGGATATAGCTTTGTACACAACAGGAGGCTACATTAAGTCAGAAGATCACTGTGAAATCGCTGTGAACTTGCACATCAGTGTCGTCATTTATGCTTGATTGTTCCTGCACCTGGAAGTTGCTTTGGACAAAAGCGTCAGCCAAATGAATAAATGTAAATGAAATTTTGCCCCAAAAGAAAATGCGATAATTATTGGGTTATTCTCATAGCTTTGGTTCAAAAAAATAATATTATATATAAAAACAATTACTTTAATTACAGTTTAAAACAAAATATTGAAAACTAGTATAGTTGCTCGTGGATCAGAGCAGGACGAGAGTACCACCATTTGGTCTCTAGATGTCAGCAGTGTCTGAGGGAGACACTGCGGAACTTAAGGACACAGATTGAAAGGCACTGCCAATGGAGAACACCCTTTGACAGTGTTATTTAGTGGAAGACCAGGCTTAATCTGTGTCTGGAAAACTGGACTGTAGATAACAACCTCGATTACCATCAATTTTAGTAGGTTCATTGTGCTGTATGCCAGAACGTGATTATAGCACTCCTAGGAGAATGATACTGAGCTTCTTATGTGGGAATAAAGTAGTGGTTACATCAAGGATTTAAAATGAGTTGGTATCATTTTGGCATTTTTCTTGTCATTTTCATGATGTGCTTTTTGACTGTAAATTAAATCAATAAAATTGTATTGAAGGAAAATTGACTCAGAAAAATGACTGTTCTCAATTACTCAGTCATGAAATTTGTCTATTTGAAATGTGACTATTTATAAAAGCACACACACACAGCTTTGTAAAGTCTTTTTCAATACATATTAATAATATTATTATAATGTGACAATAAAATGTTTTAATACTTATGTGAAGTGAACATTGGTCATTGTGAACACACCATCACACACTCCAACGAAATTCATCCTCTGCATTTAACCAATCACATGTTCACCAGCGTGCAGCCACCAAGGGCACAGTGAAGTGGGGACGGTACCTTGCTCAAGGGTTACCTCAGCGGTGCCCGAGTTGTATTAAATATACAACTATATTAAATTATTATTATTACTAAATTCTTCTGGACACTTTACAGTACTATAAGTGCAATTCAGTCAAACAGATTTCTTTAGATGTGTAGATGTGCTTATAAGCTTTTTCGTTAGCTCCCACTAAGCTGGCACACTGATCCTGAAGCAGTTTCAGTGCTCTGTGAAAGGGGCAAATGGTCTAAATGGTAATTTGACACAGACTTTTGGGACTTGTAACCTTCTGATCCCAGAGGCAAAGTCCTAACCACTAGGCCCAGAAGCTATGACTCTGGTGGGGCTTAGAATTCCAGTGCACTATCCATTGCGCACATTATTGTGTTTGTTTAATACTTTCCAGGCCTCTCCTTGTGGAAAGTTATAGTATTTTATACAATTACCATTAAATACCTTTTTTTGGCTCAAGAAATACTTCATTAGGGTTTGAAGTAAAAATGTTGATGGTTCCCATTTCCAGGCTTTCTCTTTTCTCCTTAAACTCTCCTGATTGTGGCTTTAGTGAGTACACTTGATGTGGACATTTACCTCTGTGTATAAAATGCTTTGGAGAACATGTTTCATTAAAAATTCTTTTCACTGAGCAGTAATTGACAAACGGAATCTATTAAGCCCTGTTGACTGAACTATATCTTTCATTCCAGCTCTCCCTTACTTCCCCTCTCCAGCCCGTTCATCCATTGCTCATCATTTCACGCTGTCAGCTGGTGGGCTGTAGGCCGAGGTTGTCAGGGCAACTGGTGGCAGGGTGACTGGGCATTCGGTTACCATGGGTGGCAGCTGCTGTGATGGCCAGGCTGGCATGGTTTTCAGTGGAACAGGTAAGAGAGCCAACCAAACACACACACAGAATTCACACTCCAGTTTCAAGCTTCGTCTCATTTGTTCAATGTACACAAAGACACAGAGCAGAAATGTGCGAAGAAAAAGTAATGATTTTACATATGAACATAAAGTGACATCTGAATTCCGGGGTTGGGGCGACAGTCATGCTATTTTGAAACCCAGAATGAAAAATTATTTACACTTCAGTTCAGGACATGGGTGTAAATATTCACATGCTTATATACATGTATATATATATGTGTGTGTGTGTGTGTGTGTGTGTGTGTGTGTGTGTGTGTGGTAATTAAATATACAACTATATTAAATTATTATTATTACTAAATTCTTCTGGACACTTTACAGTACTATAAGTGCAATTCAGTCAAACAGATTTCTTTAGATGTGTAGATGTGCTTATAAGCTTTTTCGTTAGCTCCCACTAAGCTGGCACACTGATCCTGAAGCAGTTTCAGTGCTCTGTGAAAGGGGCAAATGGTCTAAATGGTAATTTGACACAGACTTTTTGAATTTAATATTATTTTAATTATTACTGTATTGCAAGTGTATAGATAGATAAATACATTACAGGTACATTCAAACTCGGACACTTGAAATATGGTTTGCTTACATTTCAACAAGACAGTAACTACATATTTATTTAGTCTTCAAATAATAATAAATATTAGCAATAGTTAATAATAGCTGAATTAATAAAATGCAATTATACAATGATACAATAATTCAAATACAATATTTACAATGTTTTTATTCATACTTGTAGGGCAGTGGAGGCCATAAGTTACGGCTTGCACTGCTTATGGGAATGTGGCCCCATGACCACCAAACAATGATCAACAGAGTGAGGACTATTGCATGAAGGAAATCGCTTCTGACTGCAATATCTCTTCTCTTCCCATAACAAGGAAGAGTGATGTGTTTGGCTGTAAATTTCTAACCTCATAGAGATTGGCTAAGCTTTAGTACAATCTTTTAGAAATACAAATTTAATTCAGTCAGTCAATTCAGTTCAGTTATTTTGGGACATATGATACATACAAAGTACATATACACTGTTTACACAGCTGTTGACTATAGATAACAACAACAACAACAAAATGTTTTTATGATTGAAAACTTTTTGTTCACAAACTTTATTATACATTATATTATATATTATACATTATACATTATATTATATATATATTATATTCAAAACATCTGAATCTGTGCAGTTTTTTCTAGCACTTGTGGTGTTGCTTGAACTGCAAACAGTACTATTACTTGAAAATTCAGGCTAATTGTTTTTGAATATGAGCACAAATGTCCCATATCAGTTTGTTTGCATGAATAGTTTTGTATCAGTAATAGTGTAAATGTGTACAAATTAACATCACACAGACACATGTTTATTCACAATGAAGTAGATTATTTCATTATTTTGTGATTCTTCTTTTTCTGCATAATTTTTCCAAACTTAAGCACTTCCAAGATGACTGCACAATATTTCATGCAGTCACAATCCCAGGCGCGTAAGAATACAACCCAAGCTTAAAACTCTTATTGCATAAACATGCATTTTCTGATGTTTTTGTAGGACAAGATCTCCAAATGTAGTCTTTGCAGTGGAACTCTAGGGGTATATGAGCGAGTCCACCTGGGAATGCTGAGATGTTTTGGCTGCTGAATTCCTCCCGCAGGAGCTCTGGAATGCACAATGTCTGGCCTTTTGGGATTGGGCAGTGCTTTCTAGAATGCATAAATTAGGACCATGACATTGCACACCGGATAGGCTCAACATAAACTAGTAATCATGGAAGATTTCAAGCAGTGAGGTAGAGAAGGAGCTCACAAGCTGCCCTTCTTAGTGTCAGCTATGGAGCCTAGAGCAGCTTATTTAAGCACTTTAGGAGGAGCAAGTTCATGTGAGTGCTTATTTCAGTCCCTGTGTCTCAGTTCAGGCATTATGCTTTATTTTCTTCTCTATAGTACAATACACCATATGAGTAATTGTGTGCTTCCTTGACTTGGGAGGATAATATTTAAATTGCTTGATGCTATAGCATCAGGGACCCTGAGAGCTTTAGAATCAAACTGACTCAGATGATCAGAGGCGGACAAAGTACCTAACTTCAGGACTTAAGTGAAAGTACAGGTACCACTAGTCAAATGTTACTCCAATACAAGTCATACAATCAAATTTTACTTAAGTGAAAGTACTGAAGTACTTGCTTCCAAAAATACTTAAATATTAAAAGTACAAAAGTAAAATATTTTTTATTAGAATATATTGGAATACATACAGACATACATACCGTATATAGGGGGCATTACCTTACATCTGATGATGCCTTAAACTCTTAAACTGAATGGAATTGCCAAGTCCGGACATAGTTCCTTACCTTTCTTAGCTTTCTGGTGGGTAATCAGTGTTGTACTTTTTAATTATCAGTCCTGTTCCCTCACTTATTTTTAGACCATTTCTTTAGGAGAAATTAATTGGAAGCTGCCAACTAGGTGATCTGTCAGCTGGAGTTTCATGCGCGGTGACGCTTGTTACAAGCCGTCTCAGATTGGCTGTACTATATGTCAATCAACATCCAAAAGGCACAGAGGGGATGGATGATTGGCTAACATCCTTTTTTTTAATGATATGCATTCTACCCCACACTTCCTGAACTGTAGTGTATTCTGTAGCTTGCAATTCACTCGTCTTTTATGTTGTGCAGTCTCACGTGTGATGCAGTTTATTTTGAAAGGCAGGGCTCCGTGATCAACTTGTTCTCTGAAGTTACTCTGAAAATAGCGAGTAACGAGAACCTTGAAAGAAATGTAGTGAAGTAAAAAGTATAGTTTTGTCTTTTAAATGTAGTGAAGTGAAAGTTGAAAGTTTTCCAAAAAAGACTACTTTTAGGTCCCATTTTGTGTGCATGCAATGGTTATAAATGAAACCCCTGGTCTTGTATTTGACAACAGTCTCATCGTAAAGAAAATTGGTAAACAGTCTGTAACAACTGGTGGCCCAGCTGTCTATCTGTACATCTGTCTGTCTGATCATGTATCTATTTGCCCATCTGTCTATTCATCTAGTATCTAAAGTATGAGCTAGAACCAGAGCTATTTGAAAGCTATTGTATATGTGAAATGCATTGATATTCTATACCAATGGTGCCCAACTCTGGTTCTAGAGATGTACTACTCTGCAGAGATCTGCTTTATTTCTAATCTAACACACCTGTTCCAGATAATAAGGTCCTGAGAGTATCTGAATACAAGGGCCAATTGGAACCCTCATGGGTGCTGGATCTCCTGGCATGGATTTAAGCACCTTTGCTCTATATATTGAACTTGTGCCAAAATAAGTGAGTTGTAACAAAGTCTGTAAACATAGATCTAACTACACTCTAGACTCTCACACTAGCCAAAAAACCTGTATGGCATACAGTTGGTTTGCACATATGTACACATGTTCAGTTGGATTATAGCATGTTGTTTTTGTATTTGAGTAAGTTTTTGTATTTGTATTGAGTAATATTCAGCCAAATGAATAAATGCAAATTTACATTTGCCCTTTGTACATGATTTCAGTCCATATGCACTAGTGATGCAAGAGGTTTCTTTTTTGATTTTGTCTTTTTTTTTATGTGTCAAACACTGAACCGATGCCTCCTATGGTCATTGTTTAAACTAGAGATTTGATTGGTCAATATCCAATATAGAATTTAGAATCAATATTCTGTGAATTCTCCATATGTTCATGTGGGTATCTTCCAGGTGCTCCAGTTTCCTCCCACTGTCTAGGTTTGCTTCTGGTCTAGATAGATTTACTACTTTAAATTTAAATATGTGCGAGTGAGTGATTCATGCTTTTCTGTCTTTGTGTTGCCCTACGATGAGGTAGCCTCCTGTCCAGGGTGTACCCTGTCTTGGCCTGTAGTCAGCTGGGATCGGCTCCAGCTTCCCCATGACTGGAAATGGATAAAGCGGTTTGGAAAATGTATGGGTATACTGTTAATTCATGTTTATTTATCATTTTAGCTGATTTGTTAATAAAAGTAGGTCGACCACACCAACTGGGCCCAATCATACTGGCACCACTGGTAGGATCTCTTTGTCGTATTGTGGCTTATTCTAGTTTTTCAAGTGCTGAGCGATTCTGTCCCGTCATCTGGTGTTAGAAATCTCACTGAAATCTTTAGCAGGTCTAAAGCCTGTACTGAAAAGGACTGGAAACAGAGAAACTTCAACACATTTCAACATGGACGTCATTTTCCCGCCTTCATGAACACAGTGCGCTCTTCATTAGCAGAGGAAATCATCCCCCATCCACTCACTCCCCCATCTCCAAATGTCAGAGAGTAGCGAAGTGAGTGTGTGTGTAAAGATGCCAGATGGATGGTGGCATGAGACACTATTTCATGTTTCACTGTGCCACACTGTGTGTGTGTGTGTGTGTCGGCAGCGTCTGTGCACAGTGAGAGATTAATTCTGCTAAATTAATTGGGCTGAGATTGAAAATGAGAGAGCGAGCGGGTTGCAGCTGAGCGCACAAGCCACCCGCCTTGCCCCCCAAGCACACATACACACACACACACACACACACGCACACACATTTATTTGCACGACACCCCTGTTTGTTTGCGTGCGCGTGTGTGTACTCGCACACTCGTTGCAAAAAAGAATGTATATATATGCACAAGCTGCTGCAGTCAGAAATGTGTGCAAACTCACACATGCACACACACATATACACACTCCATGGTGTGTGGGGACACAGGGTGGTGCTTTTGAGACGGAAGGCTGCTATAAATCTCTCTCCATAGAGGAGCCTGTAATGCGCTGGGAGAAGAGAGAACATTACCATCTGGAGGGCGAAAGTAGAAGAAGAACTAAAGAAAATACACTGATTTAGACCTCAGACGTCTGACAGTAGTGCCATTTCATACTCTGCTGCTTTGTGAAAGTAGAAGAAGAGGGAGAAGAAACAAAATATGCAGATGTTCACCATTGAAGTCCTGAAAATACAGTTTGCATAAAAAGAAAGAAAGAGAAAGGAATAAAAAAGAAAAAAAATGCTTTTAACCCAATACAATAGTCATTATTGCTGCTTTTGTCCTGTTTATGCATGTGTGCAGTGAAACCAAACTTTCCATACTATTCTTTTATTTTATACTGCAGTCCTGCTGTCTTCAACATCAGCAGCACAGTGCTGAGCTAGAGAGTGGCAGAAGGAGTGAAATTCAAACAGGAAAGAGAAAGGACAGAAACAGAGAGAGAGAGAGAGAGACCTAGACAGAGTGAGAGTGAGGCAGCATCACGACTCTGACTCCATGTATCTTTGCACAGCTCCGTTGCGCCTGAATGAGCAACTCAATTATCCCTGTTAATACCGCCTCAGTCTCCAACACCGATCCCATTACGCGAGAACACATTGCCTCAAGGCTACACACACACACACACACACACACACACACACACACACACACACACACACACACACACACTGCTGTAGTCACGATAGGACATTGCTTACACTCTTTCTCTCTCTCTCTCTCTTTCTCTCTCTCTCTCTCTCTCTCTCTCTCTCTCTCTCTCTCACACACACACACACACACAGACATGCAAACATACATACACACATACCTACACATACAGTGACTCATAATGGAATTACTTTTTTATCAAGCTGAAAATGAAGCATTTGATAGATTAATGCTAATGTTAGTGTTGTGTAAACTCAGCTGTGAATCCACTAGATGTTCACAAATGTATGGATGTCCACTAATATGCCCTAAAATGTCTTACAGCACAAAAATATGAACAAGTGTTAAGCAAATCGTTGGCATGAAATTGGCAATTGAATATGGCATAAAACCATTAAGCTGTGCTTAAAATCTAAACCTCCATGTTTGAAAAATGGACAAAGTCAAGTCACATGGCTAAAAACAGCAGTAGCAGCAGCAGACAATCACTTGTCTCAAGTGGAAAAATTCTGGCTTCTACTCTTTTTAGCTTTGCAACACACTTCACGTTTACATAGACATTAAGTAGATTTACATGCACTTCGGTGGTTGACTATTTGTCTAAGATTGTTAGTCCAAGCTATGACCATTAAAATAACACAATTAATTTTTCATATTCTGACTAAGATCATAGTCCACCTCTAAGCCAATAATTTAGCTATATGACACCAAATATGTCAATCGAAATATGTCACTCAGCAAAAATGTTTCTAGTGTTAGATAAAAAAGATAATGTCTGACATAAACTTGTTTACATATTGAAGTTAAAGAGAAAAGGGAATACAGATATTTTTATCTGCACTGCTCCATCATGCAGCAATGTCAATCATCCGTCTACATGTAAATTCTTCAGTATAAAATTAGCAACAATTAAATGCACAAATTATTTTAAAATTTCTTCAGATAGGATCCATAAATGTAATTTGTGACGTGCTGCTTTGTTGTCACTAACGTTGGACACGTTCATCTTGGATATTACAGACCCATTACAGCTTACCTTAGATTTTTAAAACATAAATAAGCATTTTCTGCGGCTTATAGAATGGGGCGGTCTATAATGTGGGGTGGCCTATCATTGGGGTAAATATGGTAATGTCTAAACCGCTGTTGACAACAAAAGTGAGTACACCCCTAAGTGAAAAATGTCCAAAAATGAGCCAGTTTCACTCCCTGGTGTCATGTAACTTATTAGTGTTACAAGGTCTTAGGTGTGCACGGAGAGCAGGTGTGTTAAATTTGGTGTTATCTCTCTCACACTCTCTCATACTGGTCACTGGATGTTCAACATGGCACCTCATGACAGAACTCTCTGAGGTACCCTGAGGTTGCTTTACATAAAGATGGCCTAGGCTATAAGAACAACCTGAAACTGAACTGTAGCACAGTGGCCAAAACCATACAGTGGTTCAACAGGACAGATTCCACTCAGAACAGGTGTAATACACCTCCCATACACACCTCTCTGCCTTGCTAAAGAAACTTAGGGTAAAATTGCTGGACTGGCCAAGCATGTCTCAAGATCTAAACCCTATTGAGCATCTGTGGGGCATTCTCAAATGTATGATGTGTGGAGGTCTCTAACATCCGCCAGCTCCGTGATGTTGTCATGGAGGAGTGGAAGAGGATTCCAGTGGCAACCTGTGAAGCTCTAGTGAACTCCATGCTCAAGAGAGTTAAGGCAGTGCTGGACAAATAATGGTGGCCACACAAAATATTTAATATACAAATATTTAATATACACTTTGGGCACCATTTGGACATTTTCACTTAGGGGTGTACTAACTTTTGTTGTCAGTGGTTTACACATCAATGGTTGTTTTGAGTTAGTTTGAGGGAACAGCAAATTTACACTTATACAAGCTGTACACTGACTACTTTACATTGTGTCATATCGTAAATAAAATATTTACAAAAATGCTAGGGGTGTACTCTCTTTTTTGAGATACTATATAAACATCTTTCTTATGTCATAAAGTGTCATAAACCACATGATCAAGTCTGTTTTGGGTTACTTAAGACCTCAGCCTGAAATGGAAACTGGCCTTTACTAAGTAGAACGCTAATGACCCTGGCTTTATTACAATGATGCATGTATCATAGAAGGACATGCTGAGCTACATCAAGGACCAGCTGTGATACCTATTTTAACTCGCATCTCAGTACTATTTCAGTTAGAAGTAATTGTTTAATAACTTAGATTTTCAGATTGCATGATGCAAAATGGAGACAAAGAGAGTGGCCTGAGCCTCATAACTCCAGTGTAAAGCTAAAAAAACCAAACACCATTACATCTGGGCTAATCGACTACATTAAGGGGAGAATTGTGTAAATTAGAATTTTACAGCTGTACTGTCTGATAGGGCCCAATTAATGCACTTTTTGAGTTAAATTTACTATTTATAACTGTTCCCCACATGTGAGAAGTAGGTGAGCCCTCCCATCTCACTCTGTCAGTGTTCTTTTTTGTTGAATTGCTGGCAATGTAATGACAGTGAGTTCACTCTGTGCCTCTTTTCTCTCCAAGTTTTTTTTTTAAAGACTTTCACTTCCAGGTCTCCTTCTTTCTCTTAACCTACTATCTCTTTCTTCCTCTAATTGAGATGATGCAGATAGTGACACATGAAAGATCTGAGCTCTCTCTCTCTCTCTCTCTCTCTCTCTCTCTCTCTCTCTCTCTCTCTCTCTCTCTCTCTCTCTCTCTCTCTCT
>JBBIGC010000029.1:7919497-7935626 GCA_037576955.1 Lepidarchus adonis
CTCTCTCTCTCTCTCTCTCTCTCTCTCTCTCTCTCTCTCTCTCTCTCTCTCTCTCTCTCTCACACACACACAAACACTCTCGCACTCTCTCTCGCTCTCTGCAGGCATAGTGTAGAACTCTGGCCTGGCAAAACAAATCAAATGTAAAGTCTGTCAGTGAGGACAGATTGATGCGTCTCTCATCTCCAGCCCGACTACACATAGCTCATCATTACTGTCAAATGAGCTGCAGAGCGGGTGAGCAAGAAAGAGAGGGAGAGAGCGGTATGTCTGCAGGTTAGAAGGAAGATAAAGGTGCAAGATACAGGGACAGTAAGGAGGTGAATTTAGATACAAGATGATGAAAAAGTGAAAAAATGGTTGGTCATTTTCAGTTAAGAACTGCTGTTAGAAAACAAAAGAGAAAATAGAACAAAGGTGCTTCTGAACGACACTAGAAGATTAAAATCTGGGGGATGAAAAAGAAAAGAGGACATTTTTCCAGTAATTCTCCAAACTCTGCAATTCAAGGTGTCAGACATGAGCTGTGAATAGCCTACAATAAACATGCTCAAAGATGGTTCTAAAGAGTGGAGAGCGGTCACAGACACTCTGTGGGAACACATGGAAGAAATGAGGAATGTTGTGGCAGTGATGAGCAAGCTTCCCTTCCTGCTTGCTGGTTGGCTGACTTACCTGCTGAAAGGGAAAAGACATGTGAGGTGCAGTTGGTGTTGGCTACAGGATTCTGTTTTGGATAGTAATAGTTCATGTCCATGTTTTAGCACTTGACATCTGTATTTAATGCACTAGACTTGTTTGTAGAACTTGGTGATGAAGTGGAATGTGTTACACTCTTCTAGCACTTCCTGATAGCAATGTTATAGTTCATGTTGTAGCACTTGCCGTGTATATTCATTGACTAAAATGAATGTGTTGCTTCTTTGTAGCACTCGCACATCAGTCTTGTCATGTGTGAACTAAATGCTTGATTGTTTCTTTTTGGGCAAAAGCATCAGCTAAATAAAAATGTAAATGTATTTGTATAAGGGAAAAGAGAGAGTTTGTGTATCTGTGTGTGATGGCGGGGGGTAGTGCTGGTAGAGGTGGTGGGGTGCACACATTAATCCTCACTCATAGTTCTTTGAATCAAAGAGATTTTGGAATGTAAACCTTCAATCAATGCTTGCCCTTTAAGTAGAAGAGAAGATATTTTATTGAAATTAAACTCCAAACTTTAGTCTTGTTTTGCAAGAAAAATTATAAATATATTTGCTGAAATAGACACATATTTGCAGGAAATGAAAACGGTAGACATGCACCTGTCAAATGAATGCACAAAAGTGAGTACACCCCTCAGAGTTTTGTAAAAAAAATTTAAATATATTTTTTCATGGGACAGCACTGAAGATATGATACAATGTAAAGTAATCAGTGTACAGCCTGTAAATTTGTTGTCCTTTCAAAATAACTCAATGCACAGCCATTAATGTCTAAATTGCTGGCAACATAAGTGAGTACACCCCTAAGTGTCAATATTTGGTGTGGCCACCATTATTTCCCAGCACTGCCTTAACACTCTTAAGCATGGAGTTGCAACTGAAATCCTCTTCCACTCCTTTATGACCACATCTTGGATCTGGTTAATGTTACCCTGCTCTCCTCCACCTTTAAGGATGCCTCACAGATGCTCTAGAGGGTTTTCCTTACTCTCAGTTTCTTTTGCAAGGCAGTGGTCACCTTGGAAGTGTGTTTGGGGCCGTTATCATATAGGAATACAGCCCTGTGGCCCAGTTTCTGAAAGGAGAGGATTATGCTCTGCTTCAGTATGTCACAGTACATGCTGGCATTCATGGTTTACTCAATGAACTGTAGCTCCCCAGTGCCGACAACACCAATGCAGCCTCAAACCATGACATTACCACCACTGTGCTTGACTGTAGGCAAGACACACTTGCCTTTGTACTCCTCATGTGGTTGCCAACACACACGCTTGTCACCATTTAACCCAATAAGTTTATCTTGGTCTCATCAGACCACAGGACATGGTTCCAGTAATTCATGTCCTTAGTCTGCTTGTCTTCAGCAGACTCTTTGTAGGCATTATTGTGCATCATCTTTAGAAGAGGCTTCTTTATGAGACGATGGCCGTGAAGACCAATTTGTTGAAATGTGCGGCATATAGTCTCAGCATGACAGGCTGACCCCCTACCCCTACAACCTCAGCAGCAATGCTGGCAGCACTCATTCGTCTATTTTCAAAAGACAACCTCTGGATATGGTGTTGAGAATGTACATTCAGCTACTTTGGTCAATGGCAAGGCCTGTTCTCAGTGGAAACTGTCCTGTTGAACCAATTAATGGTCTTGGCTACCGTGCTGCAGCTCAGTTTCAGGGTGTTGGCAGGGTTCTTCTTATAGCCTAGGCCAGAGAATGTGAGAGAGATAACTTCAAATTAAACACACCTGCTCTCCATTCACACCTGAGACCTAGTAACACTAATGAGTCACACCAGGGAGGCAAAATGGCTAATTGGGCACAATTGGGACATTTTCACTTAGGGGTGTATTCACTTTTGTTGCCAATGGTTAACATTAATGGCTGGGTGTTGAGTTATTTTGAGGTGACAGCAAACTTACACTGTTATAAAGCTGTACACTGACTACATTGTCATATCTTCAGTGTTGGTCCATTAAAAGATCTAACAAAATATTTACAAAAATGTGAGGAAATGTATTAAAAAAAACAAATATAATGTGATAATATTAACCACCTTGGCTTGTTGGACATAAAAAATCTAATGATGACAACACTGACACAGAGACAATGTGAGAGGCAGCTGCAGAAAAGTTCTATCAGTCAATTAATCGAATAGATGATATATTAGTCAAATGTGGAAGCACTTGTTAGTTTCCCTAATGCAAAGAAAGAGCCAACCTGAAAACAACACCCAGCTACTTAAGGAGTAACTTTAACAAAGGAAAACTGAAGATCCTAATTAGGCTGGAGCTGAATGATGGCTAGTGGTCTGCAGGGTCCACGAGGGGGAGACCACAGCAGCAGCAGAATTTCTCTCAGACAGAATCTCGCTCCCCCTCTGTCTGCTTGCTGAAAGTTAGTCAATGACTCAGGGCTCCAGTTGTGTGCAGGAGCGACGCCGTATCGGCTAGAAGCCCGACTCAAAACAAATTTATCGGAACAAATAAGCAAAACTGTGGTCTACTCAGAGAAATGAAGAACCATAAAAGTGGATGTCAATGCAGACTAAAGCCATATGCGTAATTTTAGACTTTATGCAATACTCCAATACTAAATATGCATTACAAATCAAATTACAGAAGTTTAACAATAGTTTGAGTAGTTTAAAAGCCTGGCTCAGTTTATGCTCAGTTTATATTGTAATATGCACTCTGTAGATGGTTTTATTTTTTACTTTGTGTTTGTAAGTCTGTTTAAGGAGCAAGGAAAATAGCTTTGGAGAGACATATCAAACTGTATATTTCTTTTAACCTCGTAATTGCAGTTATTTCTGCTGATAATAAAAGCATGGTGTCATCTATTTTTCACTTATATTTCTTAAAAACAATAAGAACATTTTTCAATTTGAAAATTTCAATCAATGTTTTTGTAAGTAGGTGATATTTCATTGGAATTTAAATTAGGGAAGTTTTGTCTTGTTTCACAGAAAGACCTATCCTTATTCTTTTCCCTCGTAGTTCACGTTTCTTGCCAATGAAACATTGGGGACTGTCTGATGTGTAGATGTGAACATGCCATGAAAATGTATAGTTATTTAAATAGTTTAGCTAAATGACTGCAGTATAACTATGGGTTAAGTCTTCCACCACTGGCCTCAAAACATAATTGCACTCTCCTTAGACCAGCTGTCTGGCCGAGGCTGTGTTGTGTCACAGAGCTATAGACTCCATTCTAGGATTCGGAATGAAAATGTTTGCGTCTTTTCTAACCATTTCCTTTTGCTGGAGAGCGAGACACTGTGGCTCAAGTGGTGCAGACAGTGGAGTGAGAAGCAATGAGACAGTTTGCAGGAAAGAAAAGCAGAGAAAGGCAGAGAGAGAGACAATCCCCAGTATTTGAGCCACCCAAAGCCACTCTGCAGGCTCCTGGCCCCTCTGTTAATGACCCCGGCAGTAAACAGGAAACTATGGGCAGAGTGCATCTCATCGATTCCGCTGCCTCTAGATCCTGAAGTGGTGCGTCTTAAGAGGATTTTGTTTGAGTACAATATGGGTAGGTTAGACAGTTTATTGTGGCGTAATGAGGCTGAGGTTGCGGGCCAGTTAGGAGCCTTCCCTAAATGTGCTTGGAGCCAGACAAAGTTAATCAAGACTCTTCTGAGTAGAGCTGCTGGCTGCAGAACTTCATATACATGGCAGCCACTGCAGAGTGAACCATATGTCACTTGAGCCAACAATATAACTGTTACATTTGTTTCGTCTAATGATGGAGAATCTCTATGGGAGTCATTATTTGTGAATGCAAGTGCATTTACTCCTGCTAGGAGCCAAGCAGCATCAATGGCTATTTGGAAGTAAATAGAAATAGACGCCGACAGCTGCAGTCTTATGTTAAAGAATATGTTTATAGACATAATAATGACAAATGGTTCAAGGGGAAAAAACATGAATTGTATTAGCATATTTTGTTATTTATTTTTTTATTTTTTATAACTTCAAAAGGATTTTCTCACTTACAAATCTCATTGACATACACTGCCCGTATTCAGCAGATTTTTACCGAACAAAATCTGGTCCTTCTATGGCATTACTTGAAACCAAAGGTTGCCACACAAAAACAGAGGGAAAAATGGGTGAAAAAAAAGAGTTGGAGAAAGAGAGAAATGCTCTATTTTTGAAACCCCAGGAATGCACATACACTCCACACATGGGCTGCTTTCAAGGTGAAAAGTGGACGTATGGGGACCTTGAAGCTTCACTGACGCTCGCCCTTACCGTCCTTCAAATAACAAATCAACACACCCTCTGAGGATGTTGGCTGAATGGTTGGTTCACACGCTATGGCGACGAGACCCAAAAAACAACATCCGTGTCAGTTTTACGATCTGGGAACGGCAGGAGCCCCTGTGGAGCCGCAGGTGAAGGCAGGAGAACAACAGCAGGGATTCAGGGCCGCTCCATACAGAGCATGCTTAGAAAGGCTGGAAACCTGCATCTGGGAAGCAGAGAGCAAGCTGGAAACCTCCCCGGGAAGTGACCCGATGACGTGAAGGATGACCCCCAGTACTGACCCCATGTCGGGCCTTGTAGGAACACAGGGAACCGGATAGGAATGAGCGGGAGCAAGGGTAGCAGAGACTAAAAGAGCCGCTGGACCCTGGAGGCTTCTGCAGGCAATGGGTTGAGCCTCAGGCACTGCAGCTACATGTACACCCTGGCTATGAGACTGATTCTTCTGAACATGGCACAGCAAGGGGTGGAGTGACCTGTAGCAAAACAGCATGGCCTGTGATGGGGGTGGGTTGTGGGGATGGGAGGTGTAGGGTGGAATCTTAAACTGTCACATGCTCAGAGAATAAATGTGTGCACATAAGCTATATTTTAGAGGGTTGAGGGACATTCTCTGCGGGGTATTGGCATGCTAGAAAGAGAGAGAGAGAGTGTGTGTGTGTGTGTGTGTGTGCATATGAAGGAAGGGATGTCAGTCATCTTGCCTCCTGCTGCTCTTGACTTCCTGTCTGTCTGAGGAGCTCTTCTGCTTCCTCTGTAAGTGCAGAGCTGGTGCTTCCTCATGTATACACACACTAAAACTGAGTTTACACTCACGTAGGCTAACCTTCTAATGGCTGTACACTTAAAGTAAACATCCATAAAACACATCTTCCATACTCCTTAACTGGTAACTGTTAGCTCTTGCTACAAAGAAAACCTTTTAGCATACAGTATATGACTGTACTTTAGCTTCAAACAACCAGAAGAAGCCAACTAAAGGTTTAGCCTTCCCTGATTCCCTACTGCTAACTCTTAGCTACAAAGAAAACCCTTTAAGCACAACCCTTTTAGCAAAACAAGCAAACATCATGTTAATTAACAGAAAGTGACCAAGCCTGTCCACTTCATCAACTTATATAGACTTTTATTTTAGTAGGCAACTCACTAAACTGAGTCATTAGGCATGTGCATTAGCACATTAGCATCCTATTTCTGCTTAATTGTATATAGCCCGTGGTCAATGCTACCCTGCTGGCTAGCTGAGGACAAAGCGACTTATCTCAAGCACAGCGAGGTGCTTATCTAGGAACCCCCCAAAGATTTCCCTCATTAATTCTCATCAATTTTCCTCAAGGTTCCATAAAGTATCTGCCCATTATCAACTTCTTAACTTAAAAAAAAGGTCAGGTTGTATAGAAGGACTGGTTATACCTAACAATAAAGTATTATATATTCATTTAGTTTTCTGTATGCAAAACTGTATCCTAAAGGAAGACACAGTAGTAGTAGTAGCACACAGAAGCATAGTCACCACCAGCTGTGTGGAAAGTATAGAAACAACATTTTACTCTACTTGAAAAATATTTACTATGCAAGCTGGTTGCTAGAGAACAGTCATCCTGAATATAAGAAATTCTGAGTTAATTACCAACTCCGGCATGAAATTGATTAACTAATTAATAATTTTCATTGAATCCTGGGTAATGACACTGGTTCCCCTGAAGTTTGTTTGCAGATCAACCGTATGTTTATATGATGGCCCACAATATGTTGTTTTCCTAATAGCCCTTAAGAAAACTCTATTTGTCGGTTAAATGTTAGTGTATACAGCACAGCACAGTCAAGTAATAGTGTCTCAGTTTAGTGAAGCATTTTAACATTTTAAAATCAATGTCCATAGCAATTAGGAAAAGCAGTGAGAATAGCAGGCTATAGAGCTATTGGCAGTAACCCAGCATTTTCTCCGTCTGACATTTTAAGTTTGAGGAACTGACAGCTGTTCTTCTGGCTTGTTTTTTCTGCCTAACATTAAACTGAAACCAGATCTACTCTTTTGGCCTTGTAGTGTGAATCCTGCAAGAATAAATTGTGAAAACATCCTTGATCATTAACAGACTTACTCCATGGCATCTTTTAAAAGTTTTGCCCTTGATGGCAATCCTTCAGTGGTACAGTCTTACCCTGGCCCACCCCAGGCCCCTCTCTAACCATGTTGAAAGCTGGTTCACGAAAAAGCTCATGCCGTGTCAATATTGACCCTCCCCTAATGTTGCATATCAGAATGGATGGTGTGTTATTACTGGTGCCACATTACCGTGTAGAACATTGGACATTGCCCATGTGGGACCAATCTGCAATTGCCTTTCAAACTGCTTTCCTTATAGAAACTCAGTGCTATTTGAAATATCTGCATAGGTTTAAAGGGATAGACATGCTCATTGTGAAATAGCAGCAGAGTAATGTTTTACTAGTAGAAAATGACAGGTCTCTGCAATGTTAAACCCCCTAGAGGTTATCCATAGCAATAAGCCATGTCCATATTTACATGTACTAAAATACAAACTAGCTGAGTTCCCAAAGGTTATTAAAGTTATTAAAGCTTCTATCCTAAAGATTTTTCCTAGATCTGTACGTCCAAGAGTGTATTCAATCCATATGTCACATGATTGGTTTCCATAAAGGAGAAAAGCATTAGAAGGCTGGGTAGGTCTTGGCCTCTCTCAGGAAAGACCTTGCTGCTCTAAATCAATATCGCACAGCTATAGCCATGGTGGCATTCACAGGAGTACTGCCCTTGATGCATAATGTGGTGAACAGGCAGGTCCGCAAATCGCCGTAACTTATAGATGCGAGTTGTGTTAATCATGAGCGATGTCATGTTGGCCTGTCGTACATGGGCCTGTATCTGTCACTTACCTAGTTTATGGCCTCTGGGAATTGTGGCAATACGTGGTATTGATCTGTCACTAATTAGCCCTGGATTAAGAGGTGCGTTAGTGTGAAGTAAACATGAGTGGAGAGCTCTATTTCATAGCCTTACATTGATTTCTGCTAATGTTCTTCTGAGGCAGTCCACAAAGCCAGTGAACAGCAAGGTAAAGCTTCCTTGCTTGTTAAAAGCTGCTGGTCCGAAATGCTTATACAATCTTTGTGGTAATACCTAACATGGAATTAGGCTTTAAAGACAGTGCTGTCCACTCTGACCTTGCAGTACTGTGTTAATAATCCAATTTGATTCTCCTATGGCATTAAAATGAATACATTTTTCTGCTGTGAGGAATTGTTTATGCCTATAGAAAAATCTACAACCAAAATAAACTTAATGTGTGTATTTGTGTCTTGTTTCCCTTAATATGAGCAAACGAGTACAGTGGACAAATTTTCATTCAATCTCCTTTCATGTCTATTAGATTAGCTGTTTCATTTTGATACTGACATTATTGCCACATTATATGAAATGGCACAACAGAGGCTTTCCAAAGCAATACTTACCAATAAACAGTTCCAGCAGAAATTGCTGACAGAGATCCTGAAAGATGGTTTTACAGAGATGGCACGTGACCATAAAAGTGATCTATGATCATTTCAAACTGCAAGTAGCATTTTCTTTCACCTTAAAACGCTTTGCTAGCCCTTATTTAGTGACCAGTTGGAAGCATAGACATTTAAGCTATTTTATCACCTACTTCTTGTGTCCTCTACATTACAGGTTTGTTGTAGACTTTCAACTGAAAAACAATTATATTTTACATGTAACACATCACAAATGTTTTGCAAATATTACTAAGATATTTTATTCTGAACTGTATGTACTACTAAAAGAGCAGTTTACTTAAGTTTGAATATATTTTAGACTTAACTTAAATCTTAACTTAAACGAGGCTACCAGTTTGTCAGCATTTTTTTAACGTTTTTTGAAGTATAATATATATAAATATATATATAAATATATATAAATATACATTGCTGCAAAATCACAACCTCTGAACTACAAACTACGGATACCATCTACGTGTTGTGAAAATGTCATTATGAGCAACATTGGACCTACATGGTCTAAAATGACTTTGAATAAAATCTTGTTAAAAAAAAACAAACACATACACAACAACACATTAATGGCTTTGTTCTGTCAGGAACAAATAATTGGTGTATTCCAACACCTGTGGGCTCTGTCACTGCCACACAAAACATTCCTTAATAGGAGTCCTTTGTGTTAAACTGTGACATTAAAGTTGTGGTCATGTCATTATGTAGATATACGCTAAATTGGTCATTAGCCATTTTCTCTGTGTCTCCGCTGTCCTATATTTGAGACCCGATGAGAGAATAGATGGCCGTTTCTGTTCGGTCTTGCCTCTATGAAGCAGATGGTTAGTTTACAGTGGATGGGAATAGAGGGGCTTTCTAATGACTTGGTAGTGGTGGGGGGGACTGAAGCAGCTTCCCTCAGCTACTGATTTACTGCCTTCAGAGACATGTAGAGGCTAGATTGGTTCAAGTCAAAAAGCCAGGCAGGCAGATGCTGAGGAAAAAGCTTTCTTTGTGTTACTCTATCCACTGTTGTTTGAAATTTCAAGTGTTGATGCTGACCTTGAAGCAGAGCAGGAGTGTGAACAGACTGAGAATGACTGTGCAGCTTGTGCTAACTTGGCTTGGAATGGGTGGAATTCCAAATAAGGGGCCTGTATGGTGGGTACTGTCTGTATTAAAGAAAAGGACAGATATACAGAATATATACTACAATTTAAGAAAGTAGTACATTTTTGTTGTATATGTTTAACATCAGGAGAACAGATTTGGGTTTACAGGTAAATGTAAGTGTGTGTGTGTGTGTGTGTGTGTGTGTGTGAGCGAGAGAGAGCATAAAAAATGCTTCAACAGTGATGGTCTTTATGAAATGTATTTGTGTTATTATTACTTATAGGCAATTAGATACATGTTCAATCCTTATGGGGCAACTTACTACAAAAGAGTATAGGATCTATGGCATATACTTTTTTTAAACATAGGTACTCACATCAGAATCAGAAAAACTTTATTGTCCCTAAGGTAATTGCTTATGTAGACTTAAATAAGTCAGTAAGTTTATATATATATATATATATATATATATATAGGGTGTGTGTGTGTTCCAATATGATGCTTACATATGCAGATGGATGACCCTAAGTCTAGCGCTATATCAAAACAAACCTGTGTCTGTGTATGGGCATTTGTGTGGTGTTTGTGTGTTTGTGTTTGTGTGGGGGGGGTGTTGTGGAGGAGTACAGGCTGATTGTTTCAATGAAGCAATTTGATTCAATTTTCCACTCAATAAAATTAGCCATCAGGACTGGGGCCGTTTGGCTGTCCACACTCGCTCATTTCCAGATTCCTCTCCTAATTGAACGAGTTTATGTACTTGTCTCCGGGAAATTGGAAAAATTCATCACCTGGAAAATGTTATATTTTTCTCCCTCCCGGCTGTGCACAGCCTGAACACCCCCAAACCCCTCTTTCTTTCTTAACTTCATCACAGTGATGAGCGACTATGAAATTAATTTGTTAGCATATAACAGGAGTTGCTCCCCAGAATGGTCTGTGTGTGTGTATGTGTGTGTTATAGGGGTGCAGTACATTGCATGTTAATCGTTATCAGAATGGTGGCCTCTGCGGTATGATAATCACAAAAAGATGCAATTATTTCATGCCGTTTAGTAGTGTGCAGTCTGGTTATAATGCTGTAATGCTGTCTCATCTATGAGCTCCTGAACACAGCATCACTTTCTGTTCATGTTCCCAGCAACTGTACAATCCAGTATATTACAATTTTGCTACCGTTTTTGTATTTTTACCTTCAAAATACACTACCTACCAAATAACTAACTGTATCTACTCGTATCCAAAAGTTTGAATACCCCCTGTCAGACTACGTATTTCATTGATTTTCTCTGTGAAAAAAACATTCTTTTTCTTTATAGGTAGCAAACCTATGTGTATTATTGTCTACAAATTGCAGGGAATATTTTATATTATTTTGTTAAATTTATAATTGGAAAAAATTTTAAATAAACATTTGATAAAAATAAAAATCAAATAAATAGTAATTGTGCATTAATATGTTCAGAAATGTGTAGTTTGAAGAGGATACATATTTTTTTTTTACTTAAATAATGTTACTGCTGTAACCAATTTGCAATCCCAAATGTATTATTACAGATAGATATGTTTTCTTCAAACAGTCAGAATATCCATGCATGAATATTTATGAATGAAAGGAATACCATGGTCAATAATATAAATTATATCAAAACATATAACCAACAATATTTGTGCATTACATTGAGTTAACTGCTTCTTACTTAACTGAGAAAGAGGGAGGGAGAGTTAGAGGAAGGGGGGGAAAGTTAGAGGGAGGGAGGGAGAGTTAGAGGGAGGGAGGGAGGGAGGGAGGGAGGGAGGGAGGGAAGGAGAAAGAAAGAAGGACAGAGAGATAAAGATGGAGATAAAGTAATGTAGTCCAAGATATAATGGCCCTACATTGCGCTGAATAGTTACCACTCAGTGTCATTGGTGCTTCTGTAATGTCACTGACATCCATGATAGCTAGAAAGAAGAAAAAAGTGAATGAGTGACTCAAGAGAGAAACAGTGAAAGAGAAACGTGATTGTGTTGCAACTGATGAGTGTGAGTGAGAGAGATAGATGGAACAGAAAATGCTGTGTGATCTGCCATCTGTGTACAGGGTCCATCTCCTGCGCCCCATATGGCTCTCTCTCTCTCTCGCTCTCTCGCTCTCTCTCTCTCTCTCTCTGTCTCTCTCTTGCGCTCTCTCTCTGATACACACATACCACACACATGAGCACACTAACAAATTCAATCAGCCATATGCGTAAGCCAAACACTCAGCAGTGATACAGAAAGAGCTCATTTCATATCCCATCTGTATCCTGCATCTGATTGATTTATTGATTTTGCATTATTGTAAGAGCCATGAAGTGTTTTAACCACAAATGATGATTTGTTGGTTGTAGTTCATGTAAAAATGTGAATTCTACCTATTTTTGACAGTGCACATAAAAACAGAATGCAGATCGAACTTTATAGTTTGTATTAGCAGCACGGATTAAGAAACTGCATGGGAATGTATTACATTTGACCACATGATTTGACACGTCTCCCTCTCTTTCTGTCCCTATTTCTCTCTTTCAGGCATTCAGTCTCTCTCTCTCACACACATGCACACGCACACACTGCATTATAGAGCTGGTGATGGACAGACACCTCCAGGTCCGCCAAAATAAAATGAGCACTATTAGTAGGGGCAGTGGAGCTTGTGCTGCATTAAGCGCTCCAGCCGAGTAGAAAGTCAAATGAATATGACTGCCACTGCACACAGCAAAACCAAACACTGCAGCTTAGGCTAATGACCTCACCTGAACATGTATTACTAAATTTCACTGGTTGATTCTCTCGACTGCAATGAGCTAACTTTTGTCTATAGTGTTTACTCTATGAAAACAAGTAGCTAGGAGGAAACAATTTGAAACTGCATTTAAGGGTAAAACATTTTTTTGTATTTAAACAGGTTATTAGAATGTATTGAAATTTGCTGCACCTTTTTTTTTTGCTAAATCACATATTTTCCTCAAACTTCCCTCTCAAATAAACACCATATGACCTCCTTGTTTCTAAAAATGGGCACAAGTAAACTGCATAGTAAAAATCTGTGGTAGCTTACCCTAATTTTGTCTGAACTTTTGTGTATATTTTTGTTCTTCTGATCTGGAGTTGGCAGCACTGTGGTTAGTGATATGGCTAATGGTTAGCGCTGTAACCTCACTGCAAAAAAGTCTTGGGTTTTATTCCCAGGTCAACCAAAAGGTGCCTTTCTATGGCGGTTTGCAAACTCTCCCTGTGTTCATGTGGGTTTCCTTGGCGTGATCTGATTTCTTGTAGTGCCCTGCAATGGGTTGGCCTCCTGTCCAAGGAATACCCTGGTTTAGAAATGTAATAACATGCTATGTGTATTGCTAGATGCTCTTGGTGTAGGGTAGGTAGATTCAGCTGTGCCTTCTTTGTAAAGTTGTTTGAAATCCTGCAGTCATGTAACCGACATGAAACTAATGGTTGTCAGTGGGAAAGCTCGAAACCTGGGGCATAAGTGCTGTGTTATGGTGCCCCAGAAAGCATCACTGTGCTAGTGTCAGTCACAGGCAGGTAGCAAAATAAATGAGCTTGTACTGAGATCGAAAGAAGGTCCATCATAGATGTAAACAAATGGTGACAACAGAGCCCAGCATGATGCTAATATACTACATTCAATTTAAGAAAGTTGTCATTAAAGACCTATCCTCTATACAACTAAACATGAAAATGCATGTAGATATAGGAGTATTTGAGGTTCACTATTAAAAGTACCATAAAGTGTACTGTGGTATGCAGCCTTATTCACTTTTGTTTGCCTAAAGCATTGGTCCTCAAACCAGTTCTCAAAGAAAGTCTCAGAAATTCCACTGTTTTGCTATATCCCAACTTATCAGAGCAATATTTGGACCATATAGAAATCCTTGAACATTGATTTGTAAACCCCTGATCTAAAGATCCTTTCAAGTGAAATTTTATCCCAAAACCTACTTCCATAAATTACAAGTGCAAGGATGAAAATCTTTAATAACCTTTACCAATTATACACAAGTGCAATTATTTGGAAGTGCAAACATATCTTACTTCTGCACATTGAAACTGAGTTGCAATTGAGTGTGTGTAATGTTCGGACTGAATTTGACTGTGACTGTGCCCAGATGGTGGTTGATTTTTAACTGCTGCTTTCTGAATTAAGTTCTGAAGTTATTCCACTCACGATCCATGCACATATCTCCTGGTCTGTTCATCTGACTCAGAGGATACGCAGGCGGATGGAAATGCTTAATTATTAATTGGCTTGTTGTGTTTGTGCCAGGAGGCAATAAATAACGTTCTCGTCTAATGAATAATGGGGGTTGGTTGGTGGGCCTGGCTCAAGCTTGGATCCCTGTGGTGAGCTGTTAATGTTTTACAGTGTCTCCAGCGCTGGGAGGGAGCTGCTTTTTGGCCAGCCCATTAACCCAGCACCGGGGAAGTGGCCACTGGACCCTGATCTGAACCAACACATAGGCCTGATGCATAATCTAGTACAAGTACAACTTAGGGCAATGCCCTATCTGTTGGAATATTGTGACCTCTTTACTTTGCATATATTTGGCAAAGCAGCCTACCCTTCAAACTGCATTTAATGACAATTAAGAATGTCCTGGACTTGTACAGCACTCGTATATATGAATAGGCCATGTTGATTATGCTGTAGCACCTACCGTCTGTTTGGAACTTCTCATAAGCACTAAATGATACTGTAGAATGTGTTTCTCTTTCAGATAGTAATGTTGTAGCACCTGCACTGTTTTCTACGGCTAAGAAGAATGTGTTGTTATGTCTGAATTTATACTTGATTATTCCTGTACCTGGAAGTCGCTTTGGACAAAAGCGTCAGCCAAATGAATAAATGTAAATGTAAATGAATTCAGATGAATGACACAGATTTCCTAGTTGAGCAATATGTTTACACTTTCAGGCAATATCACTTGGTGTGGCCTGTAATATATACTTTATAATACTATAACTGTACATCATTTTTACACAAATAAAAATTGTGTTGTGCAGTTTAGGTCAATGTGGTAATGAGTATAATGTATTTTTAATGCAGCATATGTAGCAAGAGAGGTGGTACAAACAGACTGTATAACTGGAATGGCTGTATAATAATATAATTCTGTTATCTTATTGTAGAAGCTATTTACACAGCAGTAAAAATGGAATAAAAATAATGTTTTGGATTTTAATCACTTCTGGTAAAAAGAACAAAATCTACTTTATATTTGATTCTCTATTCTTTATCCTATTCTGTTTACAGTATGGGTGTAACAATAAAGCAATCTATAATAATGTGTCAATCAATATAGCACACAATCCAATGTATTAATGTAAGACATAAACATTGATGTTTATGTTCATTTAACTTTCTAATTGTACTTCTTTTTACTCTGTACAATGTGCTGAGAAGTTTGCTTGTGACTAGACTACTGGATTTAACCTTTAATAATAAAACACAAATTATGATTTGTATGTACATGTGAGTTTGTGGAAATGTAAGAGATTGTGTGAAATTGTATTATATTTCATCCTGTCTGCTACTAAAGTACCGAACCGAATCTCATTCAGCAAATTTTAAGGTATCAAAAATGATTGGATCGCTGGCTAAAATAATCAATGTAGGATTGAATTGGAATGAAACTTATACCTCTAGTTCACAGAATAGAAAATAAACAGTTTTCTACAGTACAAAAAACTGATTGTCATCATAATACACAAACATACAGTGGTGCTTGACAGTCTGTGAACCCTTTACAATTTTCTATATTTCTGCATAAACATGGCTTATAATATCATCCGATTTTCACATCGGTCCTAAAAGTAGTTTAAAAGAACCTGATTAAACAAATGAGACATAAAATATTCTACCTAGCCATTTATTTACTGAGGAAAATTTATTTATTCATGATTGCTAAAGTACATTAAACCTTTGTATCTGATGTCACCCTCTTGTTCAGCAATAAATAAAAATTCCTGGTACTTGTTGATCAGTCCTGCATTGACTTGGATGAATTTTAGCCAATTCTTCATGTCTATTTGACCAACCTGCATGTTTATGGTTGTCACCTTGCTGCATGAACCACTTTTTGTTGAGATGAAGTTCACAGACAGATGTCAGACATTTATTTATTTTATTTAGAATTTATTATTCCATCAGTGATGGCAGGCTACCTTACCCACCTGCAACAATACAGACTAAAACCATGATGCTACCATTCCATGCTTCACAAATAATAATAATAATATTAATTAAAAAATAAATAATAATATGCTGGATTTCAGTGTTTTCCTGTCTCCAAATACTGGGCTTCTCATTTGGAATGAAAAGTTCTTGGCATTGGACTTAGAGTTGGAAAATCTGCTGATGTTTTAGGTCATTTTTATGCAGAAAGATGCATGTCCAAAGGAGGCAAGAGTTTATTGCTTCATGTTCTTTTCAGACACACACACACACACACACACACACACACACACACACACACACACACACACACACACACACACACACA
>JBBIGC010000029.1:8022704-8047567 GCA_037576955.1 Lepidarchus adonis
TGTGTATGTGTGTGTGTGTGTGTGTGTGTGTGTGTGTGTGTGTGTGTGTGTGTGTGTGTGTGTGTGTGTGTGTGTGTCTTTTTTGAGAACATACCAGCTGTAAATTAAAATAAAGGTGGTCAGTACAAATGTGCAGTTCTGGTTAGACACTGGAATATTATAATACAGGTCTTTTTATCCCAGAAATATTAGAGCATGATGACCTTTGTACTCTTTCTGAAAACAAACCTTTTACACACTTAAAGCAACTGCCTTTTGCCCTCTGAAAGCCCCTAAACACTAACAAATGGAACTGTCTATTACATTAAGCATGCTAGGACCACACGTGTATGTGTAGAATTATATGTTGGGTGTTGTATTACTTCCTTCATAGCCATTTTCCTTGAAGCATTGATTTCCTTCTGAGTGTTTATTTTGCATTTGTTAGCTCTGGGACCGCAAAACTGATAAGAGGGGCACTGTCTCTTCCATTTTTTTTTTCTCTCTCTCTTTTCTTTGCCTTGTTTCTAAAACAAGCGTTTAAGGCAAACAGCTTTAGAGATATCATCAGTATTTTCTGCCCATTATTCAGCTGTTATCTCAGCCCTGATTGACCAAGAGATGAATTATGGCTTCTCTGCATAAACAACTGTCCATGAGTTCCCAAAGTCATCATTCGTCTCGAGGCGAATGAGGAACCCCGGAATAAAGCTCCTGTGGGCTGGTGGGCTTATGCAAACAGAACAGGGGGCTGCAGTAAAGTAAGATGGTGAGGTTAATTTGACCCCTGAACAGTCATGTAAGCGATTACTCAAAGACACACACTCATCAGTGGCTAAATGTTGCTTTGTTGAAAGCTAAGCTAGTGGTTTTGTTACATTTCTTCATACCAGCGTAACTATTTAATACATTCCTTTCAAATAGTTTTTTTTTCCATACATCAAGAAAATAGCTTGTTCAGAAGTATCACTTAAATTTTGCCCATTTAAATTCAGTGACTGCAGCACACAGCACAAAGCCTGAAGTCTCAAATGTAAGAAATTGATGTTTACCAAACTTTTGTCTCTAGTAAATTAAAAGCTTGGGTGTAATCATCCAACAGGAAAGTAAATGTGATATTGTCTATTAAAATGTCAACAGTGCCGTGACCTTAGTTCAACAGTGAAGTGTCTGGACAAAGTTTGTGTAAGCCAGTTTTGGCAGAGCAATGTGATTTGTTTTAGTGTTGTTTATTATATTGATGAATACAAACAAACACTCTCAGATGTATATTTTCAGCTTATTTTTGGGTTAGGTTTTATGTATTTTTCTTAGCTGTTTTCATATCCAACTGTGCAGCTCATAGAAAGTGTTGTCATTTGTAGAATTATACATTTTGTTTGTTATATGTTGTATCTTATGGACATCTACTGGCATCACTAGTAGCAAAAAATTGTATCCAGCAATATTCTGAATCATGAATTTGCTTTAGAATTAAAAGTATTTAAGTAGTTTATTATAAATGATTTTTTTTCTTACTTTCATAAATAAAAGTAACATATTTATTTCCATCTATTGTAATCTGAGCCATAGTATAACAATGTAGTAAGCAGATAGTATATGTTTCAGAAAGTGGAATGCAATGCTTATTGCCTGAGGTACAGGTTGTTTAAGGTGTTCTTATGACCTAATTTGTCAAGTGTTTATAGTGTGTTTCTACAAGCAATTATTATTGTACCATCAATACTGCCATAAATAATTCCGTCATACACATTATAGACATTATAGAACAGCCAGAAACTATCAACCAGCCATTAAAATGATTATACCTTATTGTGGTAAGTGAGTTGCAAAGCAGCATGGCCTGTTGTTAACTGTAGCATTCAGTAAAGTTATGGGAGCCAGCTTCATGATTTATGCTCACTTTAATAAACATAATAGTTATGAATGAAAGGAAGTAAAACTAGTCTTGGATCAAATGTTTATTGCAGCGTGCAGTAAATCTGTCTTTCGGCTTGGAGAACATCCAGGCTCGTGGTTGTGTTTGGATCGCGGCATGTTACACTGATCAGTGTTCTCTTCTTATCAAGATTTGAGCATCACTTTTGTAAATTAAAGATCAAAAGGTGTTTGTCTGTACAGAGTTTCACTTTCAAGAACAGTAGAAACACTGGATTTGGATCTGTGCCTTAAGATGAGGTTTGCACTGTGAGAGTGTAGAATGACCTGCAGGGGCAGTGTGGGACAGCCAAACAACTGAGTAACAGCACTCAGGGGAGAGTTCGTGTGTCCACGTGTGTGTGTGTGTGTGTGTGTGTGTGTGTGTGTGTGTGTGTGTCTGACAGCAGATCAGATACTCCAGGTTTTCATTGCTGCGATGCCTGGCCAAAGGCTGATTGCAGAACAGTGGTTTGTTGGAGTGGCTTGGATTTGAATGCCTTCCAGCTTTTGCAGCATACACACATCAGTCAGGCTGAAACTTATGGCCCCACAGTTACAGTAAAACTCATGAGGAAGATGAATGTCGACAGAGAAACGTAGACAAGGAGTTATATTTAGCTTTAGGACAGCAATACAGATTTTCCCATGTCTTTCATGAAACAACCCCCACCAACCACCCCACACGCCTTACTTTCTATTTTTCCACGGTGGCAGTCTATCCCTCTGGTAGACAAGTTCCTGTCACCTCTACTTTCCTAGGGAATTTAAAAAGTGACTACTGTGTGTAAAGCTTTAGCAAGGATGAGTACGCGCCGATGCTAATGATTAACGATGAAGCTCACACGTATGCTAAGCAGGGGGAATCTCCCATCCTCCCTAAGGCACAATCCCACTGAAAGGTATCCAAAAAAGACTTAAATGAAAACATCAAGCCTTTTCCACATTTCAGCAAGTCATGCTCATGCAGCCATCCTGAGGGATGTTGCGGCTTTGGAAACTAGAGATAAAATGAAGGGACAGAATAAAGGAGAGCAGTGAAAGAGAAAACCCTAGTGAAATGGATTCTAGCCCATGGTATATGTTGGGTGGTCCAGCAGTTCTGTCCTCAGGGCTCTGTTAGCAAAGACGATTTTTCTTTTTTTTTCTTCTTTTTCTTTTAAAAGCAGCTGAGCAGCTATACAACTGTAGCTATCTGCATCGCTCAATTAGTTTTAGGATGGCCATTTTCACATTCTTTTATACCTTACTTGAAATTGTAACAAACCATTACAAATGTGCCTCTTCTAATGTGAGCTAAACCTGAAATTGACCACATTTTGCAGGCAAATGTATTCGATCAAGACATTTGCAAACCTTTCTTCACTTCAAACATATAGGCTTGTTGATTTCTCAGCTTTCCCACTAGGGGCAGAATATGACTTTTCCCCCAAACCTTAGTCCTTAAGGAACCCCTGCTCTACAAGTTTTAATTTTCCTTTTCTCAGCATCCCTGATCACAATCTAACAGCTAATTAAGTCTATTTTGAGTGTGTTTGAGTAGGAAAAATACATGCATTGGTCCCTCAGTACCAGAGTTGGGACACAAAAATCAGTGTTGGACATTGGTGATTGTACACAGTGGGTGTACTTGCAACCTTTAAAAACTGTTTCAGAGCCAAGCTGAGACCTATGATCTTTCAAAAGCTGCTTCTAAATGGCGCTTTTTAAAAATGTGTAGTTTGTTAAATGTGTAGTTTGTGTACTTTTAAATTGGTATAGAATCTCTACCATGAATTGGATATTTTTATATACCTTTCAGCAAAGTTTTTAATATTGATTGTTATTTCTGATTTACAAAAATAATTATTTTAGAACAAAATCCTTTTTTGCACATTTTAATTTAATTTTAATTCTAATTGTCTGAAGGGGAAGAAATTTATAAATTTAGTCCATTAGAGTACCACTATGGCATACAGTTCTACTAAGCATGGATGTCCAGATGTATCTGCCAATTCTGAGTTCCAATCCAATATTTAAATTTTCCTAGATAAAACTTAATTCAGTTTATATGCTTGACAATTGAATTCCTTCGAAAAAGACATAGACACATTTTCTGTCTATTTCCTAAGTGCCCAGTATGATGTGATAGCCATTCCTGTGCTTTGTTCAGTACTCTGTGATTGCACATTTGAGAGTCTCATTGTGTTGGGTAGATTCAATATATTTGCTATTGATTGATTGTGGGTGTCTAATTAGGTCCATATCTCTGATCAGAAAAAAGGTTGCTTACAAAAACCTTTAATAATACACTTTCAGTATTGCTTTGTTGCACTTGAAAACTATTAAACGATTTATGGAAGACTTGAATAGGTTAATAATGAAAAATAAATTACCTTTAATCTTTTGTTTCTTGACCCACCCTGTCAGCAAAATGATGACCCTATTATCTTATCATTAGCACTTGTTCATGGGTAAGCCTGTGGTAGCTGGAAACACAATGCATTGTTCTAACATGGAGTAAATGTGCTTTTGAGTGGCATCAGTGTAGCTAATCTGACAGAATGTGGTAGACTATAATCACCACAGGTCTATTCTGATTCAAACTTTTTTCAAAGGCTCTGCGGTTTGGCGTGACTCATTAGGGGAGGTCAACAAGCACTTGTACCCTCTCATTAAATGTGCATGACGAAAGAAAAGATGGATCAGGAGGCAAAAAGAAAAACACTATTGAACAAGACGCCCTGGATAAATACAGGGATCGAGACTTGGAGGAAAGTCAACAACAACCTGTAGGTATGAGTGGGGAGGAACAAAGCCTGCCAGAGGACTGTTTGGATGGGCTGCTTGCTGAACTCGCTCGGGCAAGCCGTCAAGAAGTGAAGCGGTGTGTGTTTTTCGCGTTGTGACTGACAAGCTTGCGCCCATTTTCTTTTCTTTAGACTTTTTTTATTTTTATTTTTTTGGTGCGGGCAGTAAGACGTCTCCTGTGAAGAGACTATGTTGACTTAAGGTTTAATTAATGACAAGAAGTTTTTCTTTTTCACTTGTCAAGGACAAACATTTTCCAACCAATTCTCAATAACCCAAAACTATTCAAAGTTCAGCAATGATGTCATCACAGCATAATGATGAAGCATGATGTGATTGAGGAGGAGTAATACATATGCAAGAGACAATTAAGTTGACAGCACTTTTAATTAACACATGGCAGTTGGTAATTCTGCAAAGATCTGTGCGAACATGAATGATCTGTATTTTAGATGGTGCTGCTTAAAACAGCAAAAACAAGGTTTACAGTGGAAATAGATAGCAGCAGGAATATAATAACGTCTTTTTCCTAGTGGTTCATTCAGACACTTAAAGTTGACATGAGTGGTGCAACCGCAAAAGTAGATTTATTAAATAAAAAAAAAAGCATTAACTCAGCTTTTTTTTTTATCACTTGTAGTTTATTATTATGGAGTGTCAGTAAGTTGAAAGGATGATAATTTGATCTCTTTCCTTGAAGAATCTGACCATTTTAACTGTCAGCACAGTACTTTATGTATTTGATAGATTGGTATTTTTTATTTTCACTTGCAGTCACATATATTAGCTATAGTCAAAAATATGTGGTGCATTTCGGTGCACTTGAGAACACACATGATTTTTTTTTTACTATATTTTTATAACCTGTGAATACCTCCATGACATGAGTAACATTTTATTTACTATACTTAAAGAAAGATGCTAGACAGACATAAAGATCTGGCTGATGAGATTAGTAATGAATTTTTACATTAAGTAAATGTTCTTTATACCTTTAAAATGTCTGTCTCGTTCATAAATCTAAATGGCAATATTTTATTTTAGGAAAGAAATTGTATGTAATTACAAAGAGAACACTTTCTGGCATCTTTTTAAAATGTACACTGTATTGAAGTCAAACTTGCACAATCGGTGTCATGGCTCTATGGTTGATCTAACTTGTGCCATTGTTTTGTAATGCTCTAATCTGGCCTACCGGTTGCAACCATAAATGGCTTCCAGCTTTCAATACTTGGAGAAAACAACAAAAAAGTGTCTTGCAATACTGTTTCGATTAATGTATGAATTGTATAATGTATAAATAGGTGGAGATATATTATTTAATGCAGATTTGAATGCATTTATGCTATCACCACATGCTAATTGTATTTTTTAAATTAAGAAATTAAGAACATGTGAGTCTTCTCCTATAATGCTTAATGAGACTGGAAAACAAATAGCAAAGGATATGGGACTATTCCTTTTTATACTGTAAATCTTTCATTGGTCCTCCAGTTTCCCTTAATTCCTTGTCATTTGTGTCTCCATGGGCAGTAATGAACATCTCAGATTGTCCATCATGCTAATACAATGGTGTGTATTATGTTCCCAACCAGCCCACATGTACATGTCTCCATCACTGATGACCCAGTTACCATGGTGTCTCTGTGAATCTCTACTGTACTTCACAATGTGGTGAGAAATTTGACATATGGATGCCATGCCTTCAATGTGTGTTACTTTAGAATCTTGTACTGTGCATACTGACTTAAACCCTATGTGTAAATCAGTGTAAAGTGTATGTCTATGCATCATTACTTTACGCATGACTATTGTTGAATGTAGCATGCAAAACAGCTGTGCCATGCAAATGTTGGATAATTCCATTTGCCCATTATTAGCGTAAGCTAGAGTAAGACATTAGTCTCTGCCATGTAATCGGGACGTTGAACAAATAACAAATGATGGACTGCGGCGAATTGAAAATACAATGGCCAAGTGTAAGTGATGAAGGTTTTCTTGTGTTTTTAAAAGAAAATGCTTTTTATTTGCCAGTGTAGGTGCCAGGGGCACTGACATTCTTAAGTTTCTGTCTGTCTGTAGAGGGTCTACAAGTATTTAAAAAGTGCATGTTGTATGCATGGCTTGGATTATGCAAGTGCTGTAATTTATAATAAAAGGGTCTTCTGGAACGTTCTCCTAGTGCGGAAGTTCAAAGACGGGATTTGCAAGTCCTGGTGGCTGGTGTCCAGCACAGTTTGGCTGTTATCTTGCTCAAACACACCTGGTTCAACTCATCTTTTAATTGGCAGGTTTAGTGAGTGTGTTTGAAGACGGGAACTCTCATACTGTGCTGGACAACAGACCTCGATAACAGGAGTTGCCCACCCGTGATCTAGGGTTTCTTAGTTAAAACTCAGATGGGGGATGGGAGTAGATTTCTGGTGCTATTGAGAGTCCTAGTCATTAGGGGGCAGTGCAGCGTGCTTGGTTTCTTCAGCCAAGGCCATGAACTGGCCATGAATCCTCTGACATATCAGATTACACTGACAGCTCAGTGAAAACAACACACTAATATGACTCCTGATGGAGAGTATCTCTCTCTTGTGCGCACACACACACACACACACACACACACACACACACACACACACACAGACACACACAGACAGGCACAATAAGAAGCATACTTTAAAAAATAAAAACGTATCGTCTGTAAGTGGTGGATCATAAACTCAGACCTCTGTAGTTTATGAGACACACTGAAGCACCATGATATAAAAGTAAGTCTTCAGTGGATATGCCAACATCTGTGCATACTAGCGTCTACAAATTCAGCATGGTTCAAAAACAGAAAGTCGACATATGAATTAGCAAGATTAATTCAAGAGATAAAACCATCGCTCAGACATAATTTGGCAGACAACGTGATGTCATGTAGTGCTGGAGTGTAATAATGCATCATAATAATTCACGACCCCAGCATCGCAGTAAGGGCCGCGACAGGAAGTAGTGTGATTTAGCTTTCCGTCATCAGTCAAGCCGCTGCCGCTAGCTCCATATTTTTCCCCTGCAGTCAAACTATGGGTTTGGGACTGGAAAGAAAGCTCCTTGCCTTCTCTGCTTTATGGTGGTGTTTAAAGTGGGCTTTTTAAGCTCAGCTTTATGTGCTAGCAAGCCTCTGTGGGGAGTGAAACTGGGCTTTCACTGTACAGGCCATCTTTTATCTTAAGCTTTAGTTACAGGTAGCGGTCGCCAGTTGGGGTCGGAGGTATTTATACACATACACACAAAGACAGACTCACACAAAGTGGTCTCTCTTTCAGAAAGCATCCTGCATTTGCATTCAGGAACTGTAAACAAATTTTTTTTGTGTGCATCAAACCGTTTCAGGCTCCTGCTTCCAACTGTGTTATTAGACAACACTGTACATTAAGGCTGAATAATACAAGGGGGAACGTTTCATTGTCATATTTTGTGGTTATATCACTATTTCAATATTTGGAAAACATTTTAAAAGTGGTGAAATTATTTAATTGACCTAAATTGTGTACTTTCAAAAGTAGTTTTCAACTTTAAAGTGTTCAATTTTCAATATGACCTTATTTCATGTGATTAAGATCACATTATACTTTTCTAATCACTTCATGGGTATGGTGTCTGTGTGCGTGTGCGTGTGTGTGTGTGTGTGTGTGTGTATGTGTAAAAGACATATTTATGTTCAGTTATATTGATCAAATGCAGATTAATGCTGGGTCACCCATGCAATGAAATGTGTTGGACAAGAAGAATCAATAAGAAGAAGGAGTAAGAACATGTATATGTAAATGAATATAAACAAATAAAAAATGGGTTTAAAGCATAGGTAGTCATGCACAGAAACAGAGGAAGATGAGCAGAAGTGGAAGTGTGAAATGAAGTATATGGACATGACCAGTGCATACCACAGTAGTGCACATTGGGTACAGTACTAGTAGAATGTATGTATATATACACAATATACAGGATCTGGGGTATTAAAATGTTTGCCAAACAGTATTTTTGTTTGTTTGTTTTGGGTTCTTTATAAATAAAATATTCAGTGATTGGGTACAAGCTTATTTGCCTTTTAGTTCATTTTTCTATGTGAGTTCTGGTCAAAGTCAATTGAGGGTGTGTAGTAGAGATTGTAGTAGAGATTTTTGATAAATGCCAATTGCCAATTAATACCGTTTAGGTTGGAAGTGGTCTACAATTACATTTAGCTTGTGTAAATTATAAGGCAGCAGCTCAGAGTGAGTGGTGGATCACTACAGGGGTCTGTGCAGTGTCCTGCTAAACTTGTCAAACTTCTGCATTCTTACTCGGTCATTGAGACTCCCTAGTTCTAGTGGTTGAGGTGGTCTGTTGTGGCCTGATCCACTTAGCAAGCCTAGAGCACTCTGTTTAATAATTCCTGATAGTGAACATTAGCCTAGAACAGATTGTTTAGTAGTGCCTGATAGTGAACATTGACTTTGCCTCGGTGTTGAAAATATGTTTGTCATCATCTGGATTATCTGTATTTTCAGTTTCTAATCCAGTGATAGTGTTTTTATGTTGACGAGGTCACAGAATAGTAGCACATATTACATTTTGACTACATTCAAATACTTTTTTTGTTTCAGTATGCACTGATGAGTCAATGATTGCTCCAAATCAGGCAACTTCCTTAAAGAGATTACTTGTTGCAAATGCCAGTTGCAAATGTAAGAAAGATTGCTTTTGCAATTTCTCATTATCAAGATCAGAGGGCCAGCACTAGCTAAGAACAACACTGAAAACCTTAGCAGGTCAATATTCTTGATCTTCTCATTTGATTTCTGAAAAAAAAAAATTATGGATAAGTTGGCATAGATATTGCAATTTAAGATTTTAGCAACTTGGTCTTAAACAACATAAATACATAACAGAAACTTGTTGTTGATGAGCAGAATCTAATGGAAAAGTTTAATTTGTTCTGACTGTACAGTGTCTATAGTGAAAATTCTTTTATTACCATTATCATAATTATCACACTTTTCATTTCTTAGCATGCTGTGGTTTTGTCAGTATAAGTGTGTGTATCATAAAACAAAATACATTTCTTATATCCTCTGAACCATAACCAGTGTAACGCTACTGTATAAACTACATAGTTGTGACATAACAGGTGGCTGATTGAATGTCAGCTCATTATTGTCTCTTCCTTATTACTTTTTTTTTATTTTGTTATTATTTATAAATACTCAGTTTATGATTCATGTTTTACCAAATATATTGTTGATGTTGAAGAAATCTATTAATGTGATACATATACTATGATACTGTGCATAGATTTCTTTGTTGTATTTTTTGCCATGTTGATCTTGATTGAGTTAATGATGTCAAGGGTGGTTAGCACTACTTCTGGTAGTTAATGTTATGGTTAGCAGATCATGCAAACTTAATAAGAACTTGCTGTGGGCTTAATACTTGAGAGAGTGAAATGGGCAAGAGAGATAAATTGCAGAGTCAGAGAGAGATGGATTGCGGAAGATGAAGAAATGTAAACGAAGAGAAAGAATGACAAAGTGCTTCTCGTGTCTGGTTCTCCCAGACTGGAGGTTAAAGATCATCTGAAATGTTAAAATGGCTGCTGAGAGGGAGGGAGAAAGAGAAAAGACACCATGGCTGAGAAAAACGAAGATGGAAATCGAGATGAGCCAGTGAGAATAAACACACACGCACCCGCACACACACAGGAAGAGTGTCTCTGGATATGAGAGAGAGAATGAGGACGGCCCTCCTGGACTTTAAAGACTGTCATGTACGCTGCTTGTTAGGGCTTGGTACGGTGGCAAAAAATGATTTCGTGCAAACGGCCTCAGATGAGTAATTGCAAAATAACTCTCTCCCTCTTTCTCTCCCTCTCATAGTGGAGCAGTCAAGCTGGAAGAAGGAGGAGGAGCAGGAGAGAGAGGAATGACTTTACTGACCTACTTGGGCTAAAATTAGTGTGCTGTAAAACAGCGATGGTAAGGCATTGACTACTCTCTCTAATCAAACAGGGCTGCATACATGAGCAGGGCGCTGGGAAAAAATGACACATTTGCAGATGATTGTTTGTGTGGTATTAACAGTGTGTACAGAGCTTTTCTGTGTGTACAGCTCTTGCACACACTGACATTTACATGCACCTGCAAGAAAATACAAGCACAATTGCTTATAGACAGCGTGGCAGAAAAAATGGAAGCATGTTGGAACACTAAGAATTTCAATTTAACATTTTGCATCTTTTCAGAAGACCTCATAACTCCATAAGCTAATATATATTATATTTGTTTATGTTCCTTCCCTTCTATAAAGTTACTGTTTCTTTTCCTCTTTTTTGACAGTGCCAATATGCTGTGCACATGCTAAAAATCCCCTGCCTAACTTAATTGGCACTTTTTCAGTAAGAACACCCACACCCTCACCCTATGGTTGTATACAGCTTATTGAAAGGCATTGGCATGTGACCTGCAAAAGTAAGTTCTGCAGCATATGAAAGCCTGCTTTGTCATCATGTAGTTTATATAATGTCACCAGGGTTTGTTGGTGACATTTGCAGTTTAGGTGTGGTACATACTGTGAATGACAATACACTTTTGAACTCAATTCACTCTCCTCTAAGATTAGTCCACTTTGTCAACACTTTGTCAACATCCATGCTGAAGCTACAATGCTTCTCTTATTATATTTTCTAGTTTTTAATCTAAATCTAATCTAAAATCTAAAATATGCATTGGCTCTATGATAAATTGTTAAATGGTGCCCCTGGATCCTGCAGTTCCTGATCATGTTTTCTTCGAGTATAATTCTTTAAATGAGCTAGAATAATCATATATATTCTACTCAAAATGTTCTACTTGCAATTTAACCAAAATGAGAACACTGTTGTGTCATGCTACTTTTTTAGTGCTAACTCATGATAAACTTCTCAGGCATGTTTGGGTGTAGGATCTTCGAAGGGCCGACAAATCTAACGACTGCATGCTTTCATCCTGGCTGAAAACTTAATTAAACTTCGACAGTTTTACATCGTGGTTGATATTTCTTTTATCGGCGAGTTAAAAGGATGGTATTCATCATTCGGTTAAGGCTTGACGTCCTCCCAATGGATTCTTGAGGAGCTCCAGTCTAAGCCTTCATTAGTGCTCGTTCTTCTTCTTCTCGCCATCTTCGTGCTTGGCTGGTGGGCAGCTTGAGAAAAAAAATGGTAAAGGGAGATGTAATGGATCATAATTCAGAAGTCAAAATGAATGGAATGATTTATGAAATAAATGAGAGCGATGAACGTGCTCTAACTGTGGAGCTCGCTCACTGTACCAGGTCTTTTTGCTGATACATAGTGCATTTGTAGAGGTGATGACGTTTTGCCACTGTTAGTGTTTGCAAGTTGTATAATTTTCAATATGTTGTGCTCTATTATGGCCTATATAATTTAATGATATTAGTATTACTAAAGCTGCAAACATTATCATATCCATTATTGGGGGATATTATCACAGTCATTATACCACAATATGTGGTCCAGGGAGTAAATGGTGCTAGATTTACAGTCCAGGCCCTGACCAGCTCATAAATGTAGCACATTAATGCTGGTATAATAAACCATACGCCAGTGTCTGTTCAATGCTGTGAGCTTTTGGAGGTTCTGGGAGAAGTATGTGTGTAGTGATGGATAGTGCCCCATAAAACAGCTGGGGATCTCCCTTCAGGTTGAGTTAATACACACACATACTTATACACGCACGCACACACACACATACCCACACACACACGCACACACACACATACACACACACACATAAGCACTCTGTTACTCACATGTAATGAGATATGTGTGACAGAGATGCATTAACAAAGTGTATTCAACGCATAGTTCTCTTGCTAAAATGGATCATATTATCACCCCCTTGGATAAACATTATGAACACTTAAAGGGGTAATCACACAGTTCTCACCTTCTTCCTCTCTCAGTCTCTCTCAGTTACATCCAAACACACACACACACACACACACACACCCCTACACACCCCTTCACACACACACACACACACACACACACACACACACATACACACACACATATGCATCTGCAGCAGTGTTCCCTTTCTTTGTCCCGTCTTGCCTATCCTGTGTTAAGCTGGCAGAATGTCATAGTGTCAATGACTGGCTATAAAGCTGTAATGTTAGAGGCTTGTGCTGCTGTCACATCCCTTGGGTTCCTTTCAGATTGACACCAGCTGGCAAGGAGCCAAACAACAGCAGAAGGAAGTGGCACTTTTCATGAAATTCAGACAAATTGCCACCTAACTTTAAAATGGTAATGACATTCTTACATCTAAAGGCGATAGAATGCTGTCATCCAACGTAGCAAAAGTTTATACAGCACAAATGTATACAAAGTTCCTGGACAATTTGCATTGATTTGAGATGAGAATGTTGCTGTAGCTTGATTTGCTTTTGACAAAATGTATGGCCGGATAATGTTCTGTTGGTTCATACTTTTTTGTGCTATTTGCCTTTGCACTGAAGACTTCAATATGCAAATGACTCCTCAAGCCCAGGGTTACAGAACTCTGATCCTGGAAGGCTGGTTTCTGGCACAGGTTGGTAGCTCCCCTACTCAAACACACCCATTGAACTTATCAGCTTACAGGGGATGAATCAGTTGCATTTGAGCAGGGAAATCACCAAACTGTGCTAGAAACTGGACTCCAGTCCTGGAGTTGTACACCCCTGCTTTTAAACATCTCAGTGAATATTTTTTACTTTACTATTGATCATCTTGACCTATCGCAGGTTAAGAGAAATGTTTTGATGACTCAATTATTCCTATCCAGACATTAACTGAGTCTTCATTCATTCACATATACATTTGTATATATTGCAAGGATTATTGCAGACACAGTATATAGCAATATAATTACAATTCCAGTATCTTTCCATCCTAATTTAAGCATAGATATTTTTCCTAATGTACAAAACACACAGAAGAATTAAGCATCTGAATTCTGCAGTTAAATCATATGCTCATTTATTATTTTACAGTGTTATTAAAATTTAAAAGGCTATACAGCAAATGATGGTATAAAGCCAAATGAAATAGAAAATCGAAGAGGCTTTTAGCGAGGAGCTTTTTTCAGTCTGCTTCCGAACGCAAGGAGGGAGTGATCTTAATATGATCGATTTGACTGACAGCAGGAGACCGAAACTGCGAGCCATCGATTTCTTGCCGAGTTGTCGTCCAGAGGCTATTTTGGAGGAGAGTTCTTGCACTTCTGGCTTGCCGCCAGAAGGCCTTAGCGTAGGCGGTGGGATCAGTACGAGGAGAACACGAGAGCTGGCCTGCACTCATCACTCAAGCTGTCTGAGATGGACGAGTGCACACCGGAGGGCCTAGAGCTAGTGCGCATGCCTAGTCTTAACCATCTCTCCCTCTTTGAACTCTCCCTGACCCTTCCATTAGGGCCACACTCACTCCATCATTCCCCTGCCAGGACAAAGGCCCTCGCATTGTGGTGCAATCCGGTGGAAAAGTTCATTCGCAAAAACCTCTCCACATGCCTCCCTCCGACAACGACGACAGTTTCCTCTGTTTTCAGTTAGCTTTAAAGAGGGAGTGGGAGTTCATGATAGAATTGAACATTCCTCATAAATTCTGGCATGTGGAAAGAAAAATATAGAGAGCACAAAGCTGTAGACAGTCAATGAAAGGTTAACTGAGTAGACAGAGCTAAAATCTTAAACATGGTTCCCTTAGTCAGAAGTTTGTTGTGCCATATTTAATGATTCATTATTTTACTTGCATGCAAGATCATTCAGGTTTCCAACATTCCAATTATGGCCTAGGCAAATGTCTTGTATATGGTGTGGTATAACCTTATTCATTTAGTGGTAGTGTGTATGCATGTGGCAGTTCCTAGCTGGACTTTGAAGTGACATTGGACTGGAAGAACTGCAAGTCCAGACGCTGGGAAAACAATCGTAATCAGCCATGCCTTTCTAACTACATCAAGAGCAGGAGTCCTGGGGGCTAATGAGAAGAAGATGAGAGAAACCGGTTGACATGTGAACCCTTACACTTTACAAACACATGCGCACAATGAAGAGTGTACCTATATTTTCTCATACGTATGTACACTAAGCAAAGTACACACATGGCTCAATTTCCATTTAAACCTCGTTTGCAGAAGCTTATAAAAAAATTACATATCATTAATGGTGCTGAATGAAAAGACACAATATAAAAATATGTTAGAGGTTTAAGGGCTGTATCCTGCTGACTTAAAGCTGTGCAACCCTAAATTCATTCACAGAATCTATAAATGATCATGTGTTGTTACTGATTGTTGTGGCTTCATCTGGTTTTACAAGATTTTACATGCACTTTGACCTATTGACCTACAGTTTCTATCTTTTTGATTGGATCTGTAGCAGCATAGTGTTGTCCCAAGGGACAAAACCCTCACTCACACACACATCCAGCACACACACACAAACACTCATCAGCGATAGCCGACAGCATCCGAGGCGTCGCGCCAAGGAGCTGACTCTCAGCACAACGAGAGATAACACTCTAACTTGACACTGATTTGGCAGGTGATGACTGACAGTTGAAGCAAAGGCAGAGACACATAACCACAGTAAGAACTAAGCCTTCTCCAACATTTTGGAAGGGGCGTCATCACCAGTTTGCTAGGACAAACTTTTATAGAGCAATGAAGTCTTCTCCAGTAGCTGTTTTCTCTGCCTCGCCTCAGGCTAAAACATTGTAAATGAGGCCTCACTCTGCACCCGTTTTCTTCTGTGCATCCGTGGGAGATGTAGAGAGTAGACAGATGAATGAAGAGGAAAAGGAACCTCTTTAGACAGTCACGTGACCATGGCAGTCAGAGTCAAGGCTAAACATTGTCTTTGTGGCAGCCATTTTGGACTAAAACAAAAACAGGCTTCAGTGGAAATGGTGCAGCTGTTTGCATCGCTCCATATTATATATATTTATATAATGTATGAATGTAAGAATAAGTGGTATTCAGGTGTTATGCTATATATTAGAAAAAAAAATATGTAAAGGATAAAAATATTCTTTACCAAAAAAAATTTCGAAAGATTTCATAAAACAAATTTTCTTCATGAAATTAAAGAAGTTTCCTGATGTTTTCAGGGAAAAAAATATTAAACACTTAAACTCCAACTATCCATATCTATATCGATATTTTTCTCCCCAGACAGATGCACCTTGCAAGATTTCTCTGAGCCTAGTGATTATTAAGGCATGCAGTTACCTGCAAGCAGTAGGAAAAACTGTTAAACTGAGAAAAATAAGCAGTGCACTCTGTTTCTGAAGCACAGATATGCACATCACTGAAGCGATGTAATGTGAGGTATTAGAGAAGAATGTAATCTCTAAGGCCACATTTCAACCAGACAGTGACCCCTAACATATAGCCAGAAAAACTCAAGACTATTATCTAAAGAAGATAAAGGTGCTTGCATGGCCTCAGCAGTCTTTTGGTATCCCATAGAAAATGTATGGAAGAATTTTGAAACTACAAGCTTTACAGAGGCACCCTTGTAACCTTGGGGAATAGAAGATGGCTTGCCTAGAGGAATGGACCAGAATTAATTAATAATGTTGCAAAAATCAAATTACTTCGTGTTTTTATATATATGTATATATACACTCTTATGCTAAAGTTTGGATACCCATTGACAAAAGCATTATGGCACTGTGCAAAAGTTTAGAAACCCTACATAATCAGTACTTAGTAACACCTCCTTTGGCAGATGTCCCAGATTGCAAATGCTTTTTAGAGCTAAAAGACTTTTAGTTCTTGTACTTGTGATTTCTCCCATTCTTTCTTGCAAAACGCTTCTAGTTCTGTTATATTCTTTGATTTCTTGCAGGCACAGCTCTTTTAAGATCTACCCACACATTTTCAATAATGTTTAAATCAGGGGACTGTGATGCCAATTCCAAAACCTTTAGCTTGTGTCTTTTGAGGTAGTCCATGGTGGATTTTGATCATGGTGGATTATTGTCCTGTTGTAGAGGCCATCCTTTTTTAAGATTCAGCTTTTTTTTTTTCAGATGGTGTGATGTTTGCTTCTAGAAATTGCTGATATTTAGTGAAATCCATTCTTTCTTCCACCTCCATGCTTAATGGTTGGCAAGGTGTTCTTTTCATGATATGCTGCTCCTTTTTTTTTTTCTCCAAACATGCCTTTGCTGATTGAATTTTAACTTCATCAGTTCATAGCACTTGTTTCCAAAATGCATCAGACTTCTGTAGATGTTCTGTTGCATACTTCTGATGTTGGATTTTATAATGGGGACGTAGGTAAGGTTTTCTTCTACTGACTGTTCCATGAAGGACAGTGGAACGGTGCACCACCACTCATGAGTCCACTACTGTAAATCTCCTGCAGATTTTTTTGCAGACAAATTGGGATTTTGATTTGTCTTTCTGACCAGCATACAAGCAGTTTTCTTCGAGAGTTTTCTTGGTCTTTCACATCTCAACTTGACCTCCACAGTTCCCCTGAACTGCCATCTCTTAATTACATTTCTCATGGTGAAAACTGCAAGCTGACAACACTTTGCTATCTTTTTGTAGACTTCCTGCATTGTGGGCATCAATAACTTTCATTTTCAGAGTCTTACACAGCTGCTTTGAGGACCTATGGTTGTTGAGTGTCCACAAGTGTGTGCACAAGGTATGAAGAGTCAGAGTATTTGTAAAGCTTTGAAACTGGCACCAGCTGACATTGACATTTTCATTGAAAACTGTTGCCATGCATCAAACCTAAGAAGCTGATTAAGGTCTGAAACCTTGTAAAAAGATTTTGATACTTTGGAACTCTTGTTCTTGGCATAGAAATGTATGCATCAATGTTTGCTGAAAATATTGTGTATTTCTTTTGATGTACTAGAGAGACTGTGTTTACACCTTTTCAATTACAAAATTAGCTAAATCTGTTATTTATCAAGGAGTGTCCAAACATTTGCACAGTGCTGTAATTATGCTTTTATTTTTTATTTTTGTTCAATTTATGGTAAAGAAATGTATGCATCAATGTTTGCTGAAAATATTGTGTATTTCTTTTGATGTGCTAGCGAGACAGTGTTAACATCTTTTCAATTACAAAATCTGCTAAATCTGTTATTTATCAAGGGGTGCCCAAACTTTTGCATATGACTGTGACATATATATATATATATATATATATATAAGATATATGAGATTTTTAAATGAATTTGTACATTTAAAGTGGCAATAAACACTGAAAGTATTTGAAATAACAAAGGCAAAAGTAGCTCAAAGTCACTGATTGCGCAAAGCTACTCCACTGACAGCCTATCTGTGAGGAAACTTTTCTATGCTACCACATACCTTTACATCACCTATCAGCTACAAACTGAAGTTCAAATTGTTTTGCTCTTGATAAGGTCTGCTTAAACAGGGATTAGTAGCTCTTTAACTGGTATATAAGTTTATGAGTAAACACGATTATCGCACTTCGTGGCAGATCCGCCACATTTACCCTAATGTTCCGATAAGGCAGGGAGGTGAACGATGGTCAAACTGACCTTTCTGTTTACACGAAGATAGCCCACAGCCCATTCAGTGATAGCACCAGTAGAAACATTTCTTCTGAGCGTCACTTTGGTTTGGGGAGACAAGTGAAAACAATTTGTTATATGGGCAGCTTATGAATTAAGTTAGGAACAAAAGTCTGTCAACTTTTCTTGGGGAAAGAAGAAAGATTAGAATATACTTTCCTCACCTTCGAAAGCCAAAATAGTTCACCATGAATATCAGCCTTATTGAGCACACACCTGTACAGCAGCCAGGTGTGGTAGAGATTCAGAGTAGTTGACAAAATGCTGCTTTTGCATTTGCCAGGGCAGCCTATTGTTAGAAAGTATAAAGCTTCTCTCATTCAGTTATGCCTCACTTTGACCTCAATTCCAGTTTAGGGTCAGACCTGACCTTAGTTTGTACCACTTCTCCAAAACATTCCTTCCAGCCTCATAGCAACAGTTTTGAATGTCCAGTATTAAATAGAGTCTTTTGCTGTAACACCCAACAACTATAGTATTATGACCACCTCCCTAATATTGAGTAAGTCTTCTCCATGCAGCTGAAACAGCTCTGACTGGCGCACACTGTGTTCTGACACCTTTCTAACAGAGTCAGCATTAACATTTTGTGCAACAGGAGCTCCACTTTGACCAGACTACATGGGCTTGCCTATATTCCACACATGCATCATTGAGCCTTGGGTGCCAGTGACCATGTTACTGATTCACCAGTTGGCCTTCCATGGATCACTTTTGGTAGGTTCTAACTACTGCATACCTGGACCATGTCACAAGGCCTGCTATCAGTCACGTATTAAAATAAGGCCCTTGTCAAAGTGACTCAGATTCTTATGTTCGTCTATTTTTCTTTTGAATTAAAGAACTGACTGTTGCAGTTGCTGCCTGATATGTCCCACCCCTCGACAGGTGCCATTGCAGTAAAATAGAACTAGAACTACCAGTCAGTGGTTGTGATATTATAACTGATCAGTCTTAATAAAGTGGATAATAAAAAAGTTATAAGGTTAATAGCCATGTTTGAAGCTGCTGTCATATAGTCAGTAAACTCTATTCTCTATCTAAACTCTATTTTCTTATAGTTGCCCCAGTGTTTGTTAAAAAAATTATTCAGACGGTCCGGCGTTTAAAAGAGACCGGCTGTTGGAGACCAGCTATTATTTGCCTTGCAGATGGAACGGTGATGTTGTGCAGCTTCTTCGCCTGAGTGTTTTTTTGCGTATGTTACCGCACAGAGTTCGAATGCTAAATCAAATTACTGTTCCCATCGCTCAAACTATATCACCCTGTGGGGTTATGATTGATGTACATACGAAAGGGCAAAATGTACACAAAGAAATTTCATTTAGACTTTCTCCCTTCCTCGATAGCATCCAACGACAAAACACTTTTGATACGAATAGGTAGTTACCGTATGATTCACTGCAGGAAGGCGGTAGCCCAGGTGGTACAAAAAGAGGATTAGCGTACGGAAAGTGCGGATTGTCATTGGAGATCGGCGTTTATTACAGACCCGCTCTTAAAGGAGACCGACATCTATTTGTCATGACATCTCTTCATCCTGACGTTTATTTGAAATGGGCGTTAATAAGAGACAGGCTAGACACATGACTTCCCCCCCACCCCCTCCAGCCGTCCTGACAGTTTGGTTTATAGCATGGGAATTTTGGTTGCCTGTAATGTCAGGGCAGTTTTGCTCTACAAATCTAAGATATTCTTCCTAAACTAGCAAGAGCTTGGGTTGTTCCCCCTATCTAGACTTCATTAATCTCTGGCAACAGAGTGGACAGGCAGGGACAAACGCATCAAAAGAGACAAACAAATAACAGAAGAGAAAAGAAAGAGTGAATGAAACAATGGGGGGGGACAACAAGGGGAACAGCATACAGTATGTATCATGGTTAAACAATATCAATGATAGAAACAATGGCAATGGCAACATACCTACGTACATTTGTAACAATTAATTATTATAATAGTGTTAACAATTCCATCTATGAAGACTTCTGTAGTCAGCATGATTCCACCAATGTGTGACTGTAAATGCGGTTTGTCACTGGGAATCACTGGGAGTGGTGGTAGCAGGTGTGATGACATGACTTCTTGTGTCAGCCTGTGTGGTTGTTGAGAAACCTGTTGTGTTGCTGGGTGACCACAGACAGCTGCCAATGAACTACACAAGAAGTGATTAATATTAACAATTAGAAAATGACATTAAATATTGCGTCTCATTGCCTGTAAAGCCAGTGCATCATGCGTAATACTATGTAATCAAAAAACACTACCAAACACCTTGTTTACTGGTTTATGCATAAATCAACATGGTCCCAAATCTGTCAAACCAAAACTTTTCTTGTCAAGCCCCTCCTTTTAGTGTCTTGTATTGGAGATTCAGCTCTGTGTGATAACGCCAGTTCTCCATGGCAACCTTGCGGGTGGGCCTCCTGAGGCCTGGGGTCGAAGGTGAAGCTGATAACCTTTCGACCTTGCACTGCCAAGCTCTGCTTTACACATCTAAGACAGGGAACAGTGAGGAAAGCATAAAATATTTGGGTGTGTGAAAGCGAGAGGCAAGGGGGGAGGGAGAGGGGGCGATATGGTCGTGATATGATATCTATTTGACGAGGGAGCAGGAGAAGCAGAGGAGAGATAAAAGAATCACCGTCCCACTGTTTGCCTCTTTAGAGGCAACTCTGATAAGATATGAGAGGGATCAGTCCCTCATGCCATAAACACGCTCACTTTCACACACAGACACAGCCAAGTACACAAGCCACCTTGCGTTGGCCTTATTCGTAGAACAGGATTAAGCCTATATTTATACTGCAACAGATTACCAATGGTGAATAATTATTGCCATGTCAATTAAGATCCAGATTAGACCAAATTCATGTTGAAGGAGACAGTGAATTGTTTACTGATTGAATTGTAAGCAACTACATTTGCATATAATATTTACTTAATCCTTGAATACCTAAAATTCACGATTCACAAATATGTGGTTTGGCTTGTCTAGTTCTATAACATGGCCTTTTACAGTTCTCTGACATGCCACTTTGCCACTTTGTACTGTTGATTTAGGTTTAGCTTACCCAGTTGTGAAATTCAGGTCAGTACCATTAGGGGGCAGGCTACACTGTCCAAGACTTTGTGTGTATATGTGTGTGTGTGTGTGTGTGTCTGTGTGTGTGTGTGTGTGTCTGTGCGTGTGCATGTGTGTGTGTAGGTGCGTGTGTGTGTAGGTGCGTGTTTATGTGTGTGTGTGTGTGTGTGTGTGTACTCACCTGCTGCACTCTCCCAAAAGGTGGAACTTGCAGAAGTGTAAATCTGAACACGTTAGTTTACACTCTCGGGTTCTGCAGAGTTTCAGATTAGTCTGGACTATAATCTTCTCACAGTTGTTTCTGTGAATAACAGTGAAATAATCTCTGTTCCGAACGACAACTTCCAAATCATCCACCGGCACGAGCTCCCGAACGCTCCCAAAGTCCAGGGACCCACTGCTGTCGCAGATGAGTTTCAGAAGCTCCTCCGTCCCCATCAGCACCGTCCTTCTACAGCGTGGAGACCACGTCCACACACGAGTCACATGACCGGGCCTGTTCGGAAAACGAAACTTAAGAGAGGGATTTCAGTGGTTGCCAAATCATCGCATAATCCTCATAAAACGTAAAGAGTAGTTAAGGTTAAAGTTGGTCTTGTGATATATGAATCCAAAATAATACTTTAGAAAAAATACAACCGACGACTGATTATGAAAAATCTAAATATGCGCATAATATATTATTTCAAAATGTGTCATATGTTTTGGTAAGCAGTTTACAGGGATTTAAAGTGCCCTTACATGCGCACTTTAATTAATTACTATATTTATTTCATTTATATAAACAGCTGGGTCCAACATGTATATTTAACTATTATTTTATTTCGCTTACCATTTATTACAATAATCATTTTTACATTTACCCCAGCTGCAGACTACAAACCCTGCTGCTATGCTAAAACAAAAATGAAGAATTCTAAGCTTTTAAAGCCATATGTAGCATCTAGTTAACATTGTAACCATTTCTAAATAATGATTTAATTCATTGTTGCATATATAACAACATAATCAGAGTGGGTGGGGAAGTAGGATGTCATTATATAGCCTCATTAGTTTATTCATGTATTTAATAGATCATTTATTGAACAGAAACAGTAAAGAACATTGGGTTATAGTGATTTCAGGTTTGTATTGTGTGTATGTAACTGGTGGTGTTATAGTGTGTGATGATGGTGTTCGACTAAAAACTCCTCCCTTAATGAGGGACAGGTGATCTTTGTCCAGGGAGGAGTCTTAACACACCTGACTATCCTGTGAGAGCGTGTAGGGAAACTGGTTGTGGTTACTCAGTCCAGTTCATGGGCTGATGTCACAATATGTATTGTAGAGTTTCTCTGGGGAGAGGGAGCCACTAAATGACCACTCGCACACAAGTTATGCCTTTGAACCAGTAATGTAACTGGCCAGGTTTTATTTGCTCGTTTGCCAGCCTTTAAAAAGACTGACCTGTTACCGGTGCGTCCCCTGGAGGCTAGCACGCGCACAAGCATAAACCGCGAGCGAGGAGGCTGATGGATGAGCAGCACACAGAGTAACTAGTGTCCAAACCCATCACGCAGAGGGTGACCTGACCCATCCACCAGCAGCTCGCTCACACAAACACACAAACACCATCTCTCCCGCTCCCTGAAAACACAGAACAGCCATAACAGTGCATTCCGTCAAACTCCCATAATGCCCTCCTCCAAACAGCCAATCACGAACCTCCCAGAACCATTACAGTATTATGTATTCAAAATTGATAGGCGTTCAAAAGTGCTAATCAAGAAGAAAGAACAGTGCATTGTTAAGGTTATGATAGGATTATATTAGGTAAATATAATCATAACCATTCAGTTTCTACTCAGATTAATATCATTCATATTTTCACAAAGAGTTTAAATGTAACTTCTGAGAAATAGTAAGTAAGTTCTGACTCATTCTTTGTGTGGAAAATCATTATTTAGATAAAAGACTAGTTATGTCACGACTACACGCAACTTTAAAGGTTTTATTAACCCTTTATTTCTTTCAGCCTTTGTGAAAATATTCATAATATTAATCAAAGTGTGTTATAGTAGAAACTGTGAATGGTTATGATTATATTTACCTAATAATCCTATATTAACCTAAACAGCCTGCCTAATAGAAATAATCAAAGTTTCCATCACAAAATAATGCTTTCACAAATCAACACCTCATTTATTAGCGGTGTTCAGGGTAAACTGTGCAGACATGCTGCAGCGTTTCTGACAGACCTGAGTCAGCTGATCAAACTGCACACAGCTCCTGAAAAACGTGTGTTGATTACAGAGTAATATCCTAAAACTAATGTTTAATGCAATCAAAACTTTGGTATTTCACAATTACTTCATTAACACCCAATGTGTTCTGCTGATGTTTTGTCTTTTTTGTCCCTTCAGCAGATGCTACAGGAGTTCTCAGATTTTGGAGGTTTGGAGGCACGAGGGACAGTGTATGAATATGTTGTTGTGTTAAAAGACACAGGCACAGATTTGTTGGCAGATGCCACTGCAGGACTTGGCTGATGTGTAGAAGCTGCTGCAGGTGTGAACTGGACTCTAGTAGCCGGTGTTCTCACCACTGAGTGCTGCTGAAATGAAGGAGCAGAAGCTCTGTTCACTGCAGATGAAGTTATGGGGTAATGGTAAGTTGGTGAACTGGAGTAACTAGCATCACGGTACTGAATCAAATACTCAGGATAGATCTGAAGCTTCTCAAACACCACAAATATGGATGGGTTGTGGAGGTTATTCACGCAGCTGTCATAGAACACTGTGTCTCCTCCATCTTTAGAGGGAGGACGAAGAAAGCTGGGGTCACCAGCAGTATAGTCTCCAACCAGAATCCGACAAACAAACATGTGTCGAGTTGCGGAGTCTCCGGTGTAGCTGTGAGAATATTTTGCATCCGTTGCAAAATAACTGCCTGTAAAGAGAGAAAATATGATCTTGAAAACGAGTGGACAATGTGCTTTGTATCAAAATGTAAGAAAATGCTTTTCATGAGTATCGTCAGATCTTATATAACATTATATTATATAACCATTATTAGCTCATATTTCTGGTAAAACATACCTTTCAAAGCTGCATAAACTATATCTACATAGCATAAACTACATGGCTTAATGTCAGACCACTGTTAACTTATATCTTTTTTGATCATTTATTTTTGCCAGTTGATTGATTTTTCTTCCTGTTCCTTCTAAACTTGTACATTTTTTTTTAAAACTAATGCGCCCAAGTTGGCAATTTATTAAGAATTATTCAGAGTCAGTATCAGTTGTGGCATTGCTTCAAAAAAACAAACCATTTTCATTAAATAATACTGTTTTAATAATACAAAATTATATTTTTGCCATACACTGGGGCAAAAAGGTATTTATCAGCAGCCACCAATTCTGCAAGTTGTCCCACTTAAAAAGATGAGTCTGTAATGTTCATCATAGTTTCACTTCAACTGTGA
>JBBIGC010000029.1:8063414-8073851 GCA_037576955.1 Lepidarchus adonis
GTTGCTGCGCATGCGCGAATCACTCCCACGAGGCGACTCGTTATTCCCGAGTCACAGATTAATTTAAAATGAAAGAAGGCCACTCCATGACCTTAATTTGCTTCTTCTTGAGCCAATCCTTTGTTGCCTTGGCTGTATGCTTTGGGTCATTTTTGTGCTGGAAGACAGTATGTGGCCCTGTTCATCCTACCGTTGATACCAGGAACTTGTCCTTTGCCCATAGCAGAGAAACACCTCCAAAGCATCCACCTCCATGCTTGACAGTGGGAATGGTGTTCTTAAGGTTATAGTCCACTTTTGCCTTCCTCCAAAAATGGTGAGTTAAGTTGTGGCCAAAGAGTTTGATTTTGTTCTGATCTGACCACAGAACCTTCTCCTAAGCACTCTCTGAATCATTCAGGTGTTCATTGGCAAACTTCAAACAGGCCCTCACATGTGCCTTCTTGAGCAGGGGGACTGCAGGATTTGAATCCATTACAGCATAGTGTGTTTTTGGCATGGTTTTCTTGGTGACTGTAGTCTCAGCTGCCTTGAAATCATTAACAAGCTCCTCCCATGTAATTTTAGGCTGATGTCTTCATCCTTACCCCACAAGGTGAGCTATTGCGTGGAGCCCCAGACTGAGGTCAATTCATGGTCTTTTTGTGTTTCTTCTTTTTTCAAAAAAATTGCACCAACAGTTGTTTCTTTCTCACCCAGCTTCTTGCTTATAGTTTTGTAGTCCAGCCTTTTGCAGGGCTACAATCTTTTTGTGGAGAGTTTGGAGTCTGAATTGATTGATAATAAGTGATAAAAAGATAAAAAGTGTCTCTTATCCGGGTGAGCCAGAACTCTTGATTGGTAGGGTATCAAATACTTGTTTCACTCAATGAAATGCAAATCAATTTATATATTTTATCAAATGTGATTTTCTGGATTTTCTTTTTAATATTCTATCTCTCACTGTTAAAATAAACATACCATTAAAATTATGGACTGTTCAATTTATTTGTCAGTAGGCAAACTTAGGACACCCTACCCCCTATTAGTTATTGTTTATTATTGTTTTTGGTTTTACACCAGACATGTCCTCTGTTCTGGTGTCCAATTATTTATTTATTTTTTTACTAATTTGTCCAAAGAACATTATTCCAGAAGCCCTTGTCTGCATTCTCTTTGGCAAACTTCAGTCTGGCCTTGATGTTTTTCTAAGAGAGCAAAGATTTCCACCTTAAAGTTGTGCAGTCTGTTTCTGCACTTTCACATCAACACTAGTAAGAGTCTGCCATCATGACAGATTTTAGGGGTCTGCTCTCATGGTGAACTTGCTTGGACGGGCATGTTGGCAGTTGTTTTGGAAGTCCTCCACTTGTAGACTATTTTTCGGACAGTCTTACCAGACTTATAAGTTGCTACAATGTTCTTTCTGAAGATCTCAGACAGCTCTTTTGATCTCACCATGGTGTTCACCTCAACAAAAAAGTTTACCAATAATGTTATAATGCTGTGTGCAAAAAATTGTGATATGTTAAAGAGCTCATTCATATTACAGCCTTCTGGAATACCAGGACTGTAACGCCCAGTATTGTGGTAATCATTTAAAAAACATTTATTGTACAGTCTTAGGGTAAAATCTTTGCATTAAAATACCTTTACTTGCTCCTAATCAAAAGACTGTGATTCACCTAAACTGTGCAGATCTGAGATTGTGTTCTTTGGGTTTTCCTTTGCCTCACCTACCATCCTTCTCACTGTATGAATGGGCAGTATGCTTATGTGTCCCCTTCTTGACTAATTTTCTGTGTTGTTACTTCCCAACTTTATTATTGCCTTAGTTGAGCTTAACGGCTGTTGTTCAGCTATTTTGAGCTAATAATTTTCTAATCTAATTAGGTCAACTACCGTCTGTATCTTCTTAGTTTCTCGGGTTGATGTATGACACAAACAGATTTTACATGCATGTTGTCTCAAATTTATTCTTCAGGGAAACAGGAAACATTATATTGACAATAGAACATAGAAAACATATCAAATATTTCAAATGAACATAAACGTCTGGGAATTGAGAAGAGCCGTTGCTGATTTTAGTGAGAGAATTGCTGCCTCGTTATGGTCTGATATGGGATTCTAAGTGCTCATGTATTTTAAGTTTTGTGATGCCTTCAGTTTTCTGTTGGTGAAAACTCTGGACTTCAGGCAGACCACTTCAGCACCCAGATTCTTCTATTATGTAGCCACATGATTGGAAAAGATGCATACATTGTTGCATTGTCTTGCTGAAATATTGATGGTTTTCTCTGAAAAAGATGGGTTGTAGATGGGAGCATATGTTGTTTGTATAAGTCTTGTATAGACAGTCTTATTCAAAAGTTTGGGCACCCCTTGATAAATAACAGATTTTGGTGATTTTGTAATTGAAAAGATGTAAACATGGAAAAAACATTGATGCATAGTTACTTTTTATGCCATAAATTCAACAAAAATATTAAAAAAAAATGAAAACTGTAGTATGGCACAAAAGTTTGGGCACCCTAAGAGTTCCAGAGTCTCAGATTCTTTTTTTAAGGATAAGACCTTAATCAGCTCATTAGATCTGATGCATGGCAACAGCTGTAATTAGTAAATGTCAGTTTTGTGCAAATTTCAGAGCTTTACAAATACTCTGACTCTTTGCACACACTTGTGGACACTCAACAACCATGGGTTCCTATGAGCAGCTATGTAAGACTCTGAAAATTAAAGTTATTGATGCCGACAATGCAGGAGAAGACTATGAGAAGAAAGCAAAGTGTTGTCAGCTTGCAGTTTCCACAGTGAGAAATGTAATTAAGAGATGTGGAACTGTGGAAGTCAAGATGAGATCTGGAAGACCAAGAAAACTCTCTGAGAGAACTGCTCATATGCTGGTCAGAAAGAATGATTGGAGTGGTGATGCACCGTTCCACAAGACCTTCATGGAAGAGTCAGCAGAAAAAAACCTTACCTGCATCCTCATCATAAAATCCAGCGTCAGAAGTATGCAACAAAACATTTACAGAAGACTGATGCATTTTGGAAACAAGTGCTGTGGAGTGATGAAGTTAAAATAGAACTCTTTGGCCACAATCAGCAAAGGCATGTTTGGAGAAAAAAGGAGCAGCATTTCATGAAAAGGACACCTTGCCAACCATTAAGGATGGGGGTGGATCTATCATGCTTTGGAGTTGTTGCAGCCAGTGGCACAGGAAACATTGCATTAGTGGAAGGAAGAATGAATTCCACTAAATACCAGCAAATTCTGGTAGCAAACATCACACCATCTGTAAAAAAGTTGCAGCTGAAAATGGGATGGCTTGTACAACAGGACAATGATCCTAAACATACCTCAAAATTCACCATGGGCTACCTCAAGAGGTAGTTTTGGAATGGCCATCACAGTCCCCTGATTTAAACATGATTGAAAATGGGTGGGTAGATCTTAAAACAGGTGTGATGTGTTCACAATGATTGGAAATCATAAATCACTAATCACTGAAAATCCCGAATCACTAATGTTTGCTGAAAATATTGTCGTTTATTTTTCCATTTCCATTTCTTTTCAATTACAAAATCAACAAAATCTGTTATTTATAAATGTGTGCCCAACACTTTTGCATAGGACTGTAACTAAGCATTGATGATGCCTTTCCAAGTGTGCAAGCTGCCAATTTAATAGGTAGTAATGCACCTCATAGCATTAGAAATGCAGGCATTTGAATTGAGCACTGATAACAAGCCAGATGGTCCCTTTCCTATTGTTCAACTTACTTTGCAAGATAGAGGTTTATCCTGCATTTTTTAAACAATGTAGCAAACTGTTTTCACAGTGCTTTCTGAAAGTGTTCCTGATTCCATGCATTGATTTTCATGACAAAATCATGTCATGACAAAACAATCATATTTTTAATGCAGTGCCACCAGAGAGCCCAAAATATTGTTTTTCAGCCTTGTACCTTAGGTACAGAGAATTCTTCAGATTCTCTGAATATTTTAACGATGTTAGATACTGTTAATGATTAAATATTTAGTCTTCACAGTTTTATGTTGAGCATCATTATTCTAAAAGTAAACCACAATTTGTTGATGCAGTTTTTTGCAGATGGAAACTTTACCCATGTTTACATCTGAGAGACTCTGCTTCTCTAAGTAACTTTTTCTTTCTTTCTTTTTTACCAAATCATGTTACAAAAATGTTCCTCCAGCTGTTTCTTTTCAGTACCACTTACTTTTCCAGCTATTTGTTTCCCTGTCTCAGCCGTTTTAAAGATGTGTAATAGTAATATTTGTCATATTCAACATTGATATTATTTCTATGTTCTATAGTAAAAGACAAAGTCAGGTCAAAGTGAACTTTATTGTAATTTCCACTATATACACAGTAAACAGTGAGATGAATTTGCAATCTCACAATCTAAAGTGTACAACAAGTACAAATTTAAATTACTAAATACATGTTTCAAATGTATGACATTTATGTACTGCTAGCATTTAGCACCACTTCTTTTCTTGGGCTATTGGACCAAGAGGAACAGAAACTAGCAACATTTTATGAAATATCCCAACTTTTACAGAACAGGAGTTTGTATACCAAACTGACCAGTGTCACAGTGTTCTTAATATTTTTCAGTCATTAGCAAATTGAATACTCACAATTAACTATTATAATAAATAATCTAATTTAGTATTAGCCAATATTATCATATAGTCAAGTCCTAAGACAAACACACACACACACACACGTGTGTGTGTGCATGCATGCACGCACGCACACCTCTCTATCTCATTTTGGCTCTTGATCTCTCTGTCCAGCTGGAGTTAAGTGGCAGCTCTGGTTCATCTCCTGATGGCAGGCATGCCTTTCTCTTTCACCACATAACATCTGGAAACCAGCCTATACACACGCACACACACACTTGTTGGATTGCATGGGTCTGGTTAGTCTGTAGGGAGTCAGCACAGTTCGCCAACTGTGAGGGAAATCCAAATGTGGTAAACAACTGCAACATCACAACTGCTTTCTAAAAGTTCATCATTTCTCAATGCATTTCTGTTATGTGTATAGGTGTTTGATGGGGCTTGTGTGTGGGGTGGGATGGGGGTATGCATGTGAAGGTGCATGCTTTTATTTGGCATATTGCTGAACAAATTAGAATTACAGATTGCTCTGCTTACATCAAAGATGCCTGGACCTTGCTAATGACATCTGCACTGGAAAACCAACAGTAACTAACATGTTTTAGTTAAATTTTTATTGTTCTTCATCTGATCACACACACCAGTGTCAAAAGATACCAAATGCAAAAGCCATCTGTCCTGCTGTTTCAGCTGTTGCAGATTACAGTTGAAGAACAGGGATGCTGCTGCATCAAAGTGCTCCAGTCTGTCTATTTCTAGGCTTTTAAGGAATGCTACAACAATTTTCTAAAATCATATTTAGTTGGCCATTGCATGCCTACTGATGTTCTCTTGTCCTCAAAAACTGCTAATGTGTGGTGGAACACACAGAACATCTGTGCTGTTGGTGGCACCATGCTTTTCACAGATTCACTGATGCCTTTTACACTTACACTGAGCAGTGTAATGCACAAAGGTTACTTGATTCATGTGTATGCCTGTTTCACATGAGTACAGGAAGTGATGAATACACCCCATTAAACAAAGTGCACCACAGTGAAATGTGACCTCTGCATTCATCCCATCACACAAGGAGCAGCATGTAGACATCAACAGCACTCAGGAAGCAGTGTAGCAGGATGTTACCTTGCTCAAGGTACATTAATGATACCTGGGCCTGTGACCTTCCAGTCACAACAGCCATTATTTGTTTACTTATTCATATGCCAAAAGTTAATAAACTAAAAGACAACTGATGTTTTAATACATTGAGATAATCGAAACGTCACATTTTTTCAGGAAAATAAATAATTTCAAAGATTTTATTAGACAGAGAGAAAGATTCCAGCATTGCGTTGATGTATATTTTATTCATGCTAAATTTATGTACAGATTTGAATTATGTATTTTTTTTAATACATGTACAGGCCTTGTTAACATAAAACATCAAATTCTGAATAGAATCAAAGAATTGTTGTTTTTTTTTTTTTTTTTTTTTTAAGGTATTGCTCTAGTTGCTAGTTTTATTTTTAAGTGCATACTGCTTTCAGTCATTCTTCTGTAGGCTGTATGTTAATCAGGATAGTGGCTATAATATGTCCTTTTTGGTTGATTAATGGTGATAGGTGTGTCTCCAGGGCAGAGCTGCACAATGAGGCTCACCTTAGTGAGCTGTGTGGGTTGGCCGCTGCTGAGCCAAGACCTGGTGAGGGCCTCAGGACACAGTTCTGTGTCAGGGCTCAAACAGGGAGCTGGAGCTAGGCCAGTGAAAGAGGAGAAGATGTGGAGTGGAGCCACAGAAGCTAGTATTGGACTGGTCAGCTGGGTGTTGTTAAAAAGAACTTGAAACGAAGTGACTTTCATGTTTGCAGTTGTTTAGCCACATTGCTACATGCTGTAGTTGTGATCATCTATGATATCCCAAGTTACATATCTACAACTGAGATAGATGGTAATGTACAATACATTTCCTTTAATACTGTTGTATTTCCAAGTTATTGCAGGAAGTTGTCAAAGAGCAGGAACAGGAGACTTTGGAGACAGTGAGAGGCCCTGGGGGCATGCACCTTTCTGCTGAGAGGTGTATATCTGAGTTGGAGGTTGTGTGTGTGTGCGCGCATGTGTGTGTGGGTGTGTATGTGTGTGTGTGTGTGTGTGTGTGTGTGTTGGCCTATATGTGAGAGTGAGTATGTGAGCTGTGTATGTAACTTGCAGGGTTCAGCTGCAGGTTAGCTGTCATACAGAGCCAAACTAAGTGTAGCTGAAGAGTAAAATAAACCAAACTCTCCCTGCTGGAACCTCTCAGACCCTATGAGTCAATAGCAGAGTGCCATCAATTTAATCTCATCATATGTCAGCTAAAAGTCGAAACTGTGAATAGGCGATCTGGTAAAAATACAGCATCATGATATGTAAAGGCATTCTCATGAAACGCAATCTCTCCCATGATATTTAGCTTTTCAGAAAAAAAGCTGGAACAGACTAAAGAACTTAAAGAATTTATTCTGCACAGAGTAAAAATCCTTGTAATGTTATGACTAATTTAAAAAACAATCTGATGAAATTGCATTAACGTTAATTGTTAATTATGAATGTTAAATGTTAAAGTTAAGTAGCATTACATTACAATCCAGTATAACTATGATTTCGGTTGGTAATGCACCAAAATAAAGACCCACGCTAAACATAAATTCAAAACTAACTTTACCTAAAACCAAAACCCAAATCTTGAAAAAGCTGGCAATTTTATACACCAGTTTCCAGGAGAAAAAACCCTTAATAAAATAGTTTCAATATGTAGGCTATAGTATTTGCTAACAAGTCAATGTCTCTGACAATGATTGGTCATTGAAGTTAATGAATTTAAATATATTTTGTACTTTGAGCTTAGTTTAGTTATATTTCACTTAAATTGTATTTTGCGCTTTGGCTCTAACATTTTTGTGGAAATGATTGTGTATCATTTTGACCTGTGCATTTAACCCCTCACATGTGCACACGTTGACCAGTGGGCATCTAAATACAGCGCCCAGGGAACAGTGCAGTGGGATTGTACCTTGCTTAAGGGGTCCTTCAGATTCTAAGGGCAAGGTCTTTACTGCTAGGCCACCACTGCCCATTCTTTGATTGTTTATTTGTTTGTTTACATTTTGCTTTTCATTTTTGCAGCTTTCTTTGAAGTGGTTAAAGCATGTAGTGGAGAAATAATTGGGTGTTGTGATGGTTTTGATTTGGCATTAGAAGGGATTACAAAATACAAGTATATTGAGCAAGGGAATGCTAACCAGTGCAGGAAATCAATGGGAAAAAAGTCACCATTACCAGTTTCCATTACCACCAATTGTTAATGGTTTAACTTATCTCTTGAAGAGGGATTTCTTTTCTTTTTTTAAACAGTCATCACTAACAGTTCTGACTGTGATTTAACATAGAATGCAAAAAAAGCCAAGTCAGAAATTTAGATATGTTCCTCTATTGTTTCTGTTATTACTTACTGATAATGCTTGCATCAGAGCATATGACAAACACGCAATCTCTAGAGAAAATACATGTACTCAACCAGGGGATGCACAGATCTGGGTTCAGATTTGTAACTGTACCGTGCTGTTTCACATGAGCCAGTGGAAAACATCCTTAGCCAGATACTTTACTTCTTTTGTGCTATTGTGGTAAACAGGAATAGATTCAGAATGCCAATTTTCCACCGCTTTAATCTTGATTGACTGATTCTGTTTTATTGTATTGCATTCTATGCATTCTGTTCAGCTTCCTCCCTTCCTTTTTTGTCACTCTTCCTGTGTAAATTTTTAATGTCTCGATTTACAGACTCTAAATTGGATTCTATTTGATTAGCAGTTATGCTCCGCAGCCCGTTGGCGACTATGACAGACGAAGGGGAAAGAACAAGGACAGAAAGTGGGAGTATAAGGCCACACATACATATACACACACACACACACACACACACATTCAGACAGCTCAAATCTGTGTTCTCATTATAGGTTTGATTCATATGAAGCTGCCTTTAGGGGCTATGGATCTCTTGCCATTAACCCACTCTACTCCCTGCACTTTCTTAGTCTCAGAAACAGGGTGCCAGAAACAGCCAATGCAGAAGAGCTACAAGCTCCAGGATGTTGTATAAGAAATGAAAGTAGATGTTACAAAAAAAGTAGGTAAGTAGGTAAGACAGTGTCAATGACTTTATAATGGAGTGTACTATAAAAATGGATTGCATACTGAATTGACACTGGAGCCATGACATTAAAGTAGCTTGCTTGAGCAAGTGTGTGGTTGAGGTGGTTTGAGACTAGTTTGGGCTGATGTAGCTACAGTGGCTTTGTTGCTCTAATATAAAAACCAATTGTCTATGTGTAATGTGTGCAGAAAAAAAATATGCATGCATTTTAGTTGAACCATTGCTTTAGGACACAATGTCTTCATCTATAGACAACAGGTGGAACATGAGCCATTTAGATATACATAAATAAAACAGGCAGGGAAAGAGATCAAATAAGAAAAGCAACAGCTGCCCTCCAGATCAGGCTCTTCACACCTCTGGAGTCTTGGCCACCTTGTGTTTCTGTCCTCACACACAGACACACACAAATACTCCCCTTTGGTTCCTATCATCCTTTGCCTCAATATGGAGGTGTTAAAGACAGGAGGAGAGAGTTTTTGCACAGAGGGAGAGAAGGGGCGTGACCTTTGGTGTCATATGCACCCTCCTTTTAAGCTGTCAGGGAGGTGTCGATGTAACGTTGTGTCTCTAATTACACTTTAACAGCAAGCTGGCTTCAGGTCAGCTCCATCAATGGTGCTGCTTACATTATGGTTACTAAAACTAGTCTGCAAGACTGGGCCTAAGTCAGTGTATTAACAAGGAAAAGATCCAGCTCATGCCTGTTAACTCAGTGGCAGTTCAGCTGAAGTTCATAATACATAGGCAAGAAAGACAAATATATGATGTGTGTGGGTGTGCATATGTGTGCAAAAGGTCAAAGGTTGAAGGCATGGCCTGGCTATGAACTTTGTTGACGAACATGTGATGAAGTGTGCTCGGTTTCTTTTTCGAAATACAAACTCCTAGAGCTGTTTAGGAAAAAAAAAAAAAACATGATTGAAACTAACACTGGAATATTGGATATGGAAACTAATGTTTCTGCAATGTCATTAAAACCAGGGCATATAGATACAGTATTGACCTTTTCAGCCAATAGCAGTATTGCTTTGCACATTTATGATGAGACTATAAGGAATGTTTTTGAGTTAGGTGAAATATACGGCTCTCTCTCAGAACAGAACAGCCTGCTCAAATTTAAGGCTTAGAAATGTTGTAAAATGTCAAAGTAAAAATAAGTTTTATTACTACACTACCACAGTTGCAGGATATGGGCCCTATAAAACTGAAAGGTTAGTTGTGCTAAGTTGTCACTATATAATTGTAGTTGTTTCTGTTAGTTCAAAAGTGCAGAGGTAATAGAACTGATGCACATGGACACCTATAATCATGAGGATTTATTTCCATCATGCCACCCCTCCACACACAAACAGATACTTCATCATCTCTTTCAAGATGTGCTTACATTTCCCTCCTGCCCAGCCTGTCCTCAACATCTCAAAATATTGCACCCTTACACACACACACCCATCTGTTGAACCCCCTGGTGGAGTTCCTGACAGTTTTGAACAGTCACACACACCATTGGACAAGAAGAGGGTCCTGCTGATGAGTCTTCTCAATTCTGGAATTTCATTACACACACACACACACACACACACACACACACACACACACACACACACACACACACACACACACACACA
>JBBIGC010000029.1:8176599-8190140 GCA_037576955.1 Lepidarchus adonis
AGAAAGAAAGAAAGAAAGAAAGAAAGAAAGAAAGAAAGAAAGAAAGAAAGAAAGAAAGAAAGAAAGAAAGAAAAATACATTTGAATACCATTCTCTCAAGAGCTTTAGTATCACCATCCATACTACTAAACACATAAAGAATACCTATAACATGAATTGGGATATGGAAAACAGATGAATGTGAGAAAAATACTGTATTAATTAAGCAATCATAATAATAAAATAATTTAAAAAGAGGATAACGTTTTTATGTTTAGCTCTTATGTGAACTCCACACTGCCATCCTTTATCACTGGGCATGGGTGAATCATTTTATTGTTGTGTATTCCAGTGACTTTTTACAGACAATTAAGCCGGAGAACACACGCACAATGTCCCGAGTGACTATCAGAGCGAGAACAATTCAATAAAGAGACTTCCTGTAAAACCTCCAGCCGATGTCGTCACCGAGAGACTAACCGATTTCCCTTTTTTTAAATCGTAAAAATCCTTGTCGTGTTCAACTAAACAGTTCTACACAGGCTTCCCATGTGACCTTGTTTCCGTGTGAAGGACAACCGCCCAGGAATTTGCCTCTCTGCTGACTGAGATCTCTTATCACAAAACAGCAGTCATTAAACGCGTTCCATAAATCCAATCAAAAGAAAAGTAGAATCCCCTGCCTTTTCCAAGGGCACTTCATTCGAGTCTGTGGTGGCGGCGTTTTGCCGGAAGGTGGCGGAAGAAATATCAACTCGGACAAAAAAGCAACTTCATGCAATACCCATTGTGTGAACGTTTTGAATCCACCCTAGCCACGTTTATGCTGCGAAAAATGGGTGTTTATGTGATGGTGTAGATGATGCAACTTTAATGTAATTATATTGGTGTATAAGGAATATTGGCATTTTGTCAGACTGACCCTCTTCTATTCTAAAATACAATCATATTGATTCTAAAATATAAGTGTATTATATTGGTATTATTTACTAAACAGATCATAACACATTATATACTGTTGTGATCTTGCAAAAACAGCAAAAAGAATCTTTTCGTGGTCAGTGATGTTCAGCCCATTTTTAAATACAGCCAACAGTGATGAGAATAAAATTATTTCTACAGAAAAGCACAGTGGCATCCAGAAAATAGCAATTTTAAAGTTAGAATGGAGGCAGTAACATAAATTACATCTCCATAATAAAAAATAAAATGGTAGTGTTAAAAAAACGTTTAAATTGATAAATTGTCAAACCGTCAAATTGAAGTATCTACAGCCAGTGTTACAGCATAGACATAGCAATAAAACACAGAATAATCTGCCAAGGAATTCATTTAACAACTTTTGCTCAAACTAATTATCCAATTAATGTACAATGTGAACAACAAAGGATGAAAACTGAAGATGGTTCTCAAGTTCCAAAAGATGCATAACATATGCATGTTCTATTAGAAAGATAAATAGTAATCTGTGTATATGTTCTCTGTTCAAAGTTAATAGCAGACTCCCAGTCCAAATAGTAACAATAATATGATGTTTCAGATCTAAATTAGTCTAAATTATCTTTGTTGTTAATTTCATTACTTTAAGGACACATTAAAAAGGCACATTACACAGGACGTGCAAGCCCATTAATATTATAAAGTAATATAGGCTTAAATTGTTTCAAATGTTCTCTGATTTTGATTTGTTAGCAGAAAGGAAAGCTTAAATATGGCCTAGTCTTAATAAAGATAAGTGTATTGGAACCTTTTTTTATATAAATGGTTAAAAATGAGTATGTGAACCTTTTGGAAATTCTTTTTTTTAATTAATTTGTGATGAAATGTGAATTGATCATAATCAATGTATTGTCAAATCAAGGGTATTCAAAAATATATGTGTCATTAGATTTTAACTGTCTTTCTTGTGAACAACCATAAACAACTCATATTGCTAGTGGAAAAAGTATGAAAAGCTCAATTTTAGGCTAGCTTTAAAGAAAAAGATACACACACATATGCTGTGTGTCTCAGCTCAATTGTTTTTAAAAAAGAGCAAGAACTTCTCAATACCCCATAATTTCACCAATGTTCAAATGAAATATATTTCTTAAGGTGCTATTGGTTGGAACTTTTCACTAGGTGTCGGTAACAACCCATCCAATCCACACATGCAAAGAAATTAAATTGTAGATACCCATTCAAGTTATGTGTAATAAAATGGAATGACACAGGGGAAAAATATCGAAGATGCTTGCTGAAATGTATTTAATACTTTGTACAAAAGCTTTTGTTGGTGATAACAACCTGTATGGAGAAACTTGTTGCACGCATTGCTCAGGTGTGATTTTGGCCTATTCATCCACATAAACAGTTTTCAAATCCCGAAGGTTCCATGGGGCCCTCCTATGAACTCTGAGCTTTAGTTCTCTCCATATATTTTCTGTAGGATTCAGGTCAGGAGATTGGTTGGGCCATTCTAACAGCTTTATTTTCTTTCTCTGAAACCAATTGGCAGATTTTGATCAAGAATGTCTCTGTCCCTTTTCCCATTCATCTTTCCTTCAATTATATGCTAAAATATGCTTAATAAAATAGCCCCACACAATGCTCCAAACTTCAATTTTGGTATTTTTGGTATTTGGCCCGTCATCTCATCTGACCAGACTATATTCTCTCAGAATTTCACAGGCTTGTCTATAGGTTGTGCTCAGTTTATGGTGTAATTATGTTCTTTTCATTTCTGGATTATGGCCCCAAAAGTGTTCACTGGAATCTTCAGGAGTTTAGAAATTCTTCTGTAACCAATGCCATCAGTATGCTTTGCAATAATATGTTTTGCAACAATAAGGTTGCAAATGTCTTAAGCGAGCTCTTTGGTTTTACGCATCATGAGATGTTTCTTGTGTGTCACCCTTGGTAATGAGACATCTTTTAATAGTCAATCAGTTGGGACTGAACCTGATATTAATTTGCACTGTTAGGATTGCTTTCTAATTACTGATAGATTTCAGCTGGTTTCACGGCATTCCATGCATTTTGCACATTTCTTTCTTTATGTGTTCAATACGTTTTCCCTGTGTCATTCCATTTTATTACACATAACTTAATGTATGAATAACTATGGTTTGATTTCTTTGCATATGTGAATTGGATGGGTTGTAACCAACTCCTGGTGAGAATTTAATAGCAAATGCACATTTAGAAATACATGAATAATTATCAAATTGTTCAATATTTTATCCTGTAAGAACTGTGATTACATTTGCAGTTGGGTTTTTTGTACCTCCATTAGCTTACAAAAGCCATTTCAAATTACAAACTGTTGTATTTTTGGTTTTTGGATATTATTGTAAGATCGTATTGCTAATATTTGTTTGTCCCCAGTATTTTCAGACACAGCATTGCAAGCCTTAAGATAGGATTTTGTCACATTTCATCATATTTACTGATTAATGTATCTTCTCAAATAAACACAAAGCTAATATAGGAGAAATGGTCTAATATATATATATATATCTGTTGCTATTGTTCCAAATAGTAGCCCTTAAATTGTATGATGATACTGTAATATCATCAGTATTTTAAAAACATGAACATTTTCATTTTAAAGAGAGCATTATTTGTCTTGCTTAAGTAAACATATTGTGCTGTGGTGTGAGAAACACTGAATATAAATGTTGTACTTATTATACAGCATTTTCATTAAAAACATGGCATGCCTGGAGTTTGTTTGGTTCCATCTAAACACATAATGGAAAAATACATATCGTGACATATGGGTTACTGGGAACATTTCTCAAAATACTGTGATATGATATTTCTGCCATACCACCCCCCCCTCCCCCCCCCCCCCCCCTTAAGCAGGTTGTCTCGTTAAAATTAACAGTCACAACAAGTAATGGGAAAATTTATGATAAAATAATGATTTTGTTTCTCAAACTTGTAATGTCACATCACTCTGGGAGTTGACATAATGAACCTGTATTGTCACCTGACTTACATTCTATAATTTAATTATACCTTTACCTAACCTTTATTCTAAGTATTGGCCTCCACATTTTCAGACATTTTCAGGTCCATACCAAACCACTTTGATTAGAGGACTGATCACAATGTCTTCATGTTAAGAACTGCATGCAAAATTTTGGATATTGAGAACGCTTCCCTTGTTGGTAACAGAATAACCTCTTTGAAATCTGGCCCCTAAGTCTAGTTTCAGAAATTGGTTGATATGGCTGATCCCATTAAGTGGTCGTGCATTTATGAACGCAAAAAGATGATTAATTAATGGGCAAAAGTAGCTAACTATAAAACATTCTATACAACATACAACAATCTAGGTGTTCAGTTAACATAATTTGTAAATAGCAGTGCAATACAATATACATATAGATATGCTATTAAAGTTTGTCAGAGTTTGTTAGCTTTTATAAAGGTTTGATTATTATTTTTCACTGAAACTTTGCCAAACGAAAAGCAAACTATTTTTAAATAGGAAAAAAATATTAATAACAAAATGTGCCTTTATTTGATAGTCTAATGTAGCTTTGCTGTTGCGTCTACTTGAAAAGCCAGGCTAAACAGCAAGTTCTTGGGTCAAACTGTTCAGAATTCTCACTATTTCTGTAATAATAATCTATGTATAAAATCAAGAAATCCCTTGGTATTTATGCTGAGTAAACATTAAAGTAATGATTTTATTAATGAAGAATTAATTGCCTGTAAAAAAAAAAAAAAAAAAGAGCAGGGAAAGGCCTGAAAATCGTCTAAAAATCGCTTTCCTGCATTGCGTTATTGCGTGTAACAGTGTAAGCATCAAAGCTAAACACGATCTCTAACTACAAAGTTTTCTTAACTGCAGTACTGAATTCGGCTAATGTAATCACAGAAGACAAAATTAACATTACTGTTACAAATCCACAAAACTGTTCAACCAAATATGCATAGCTTATGCAAAAATCAGTCCCCAAGTTCAATTCAGTTACTTTTACAGACTGTAGTATGCGAATTTTTGTTATATAGAAGAAGAAGAAGAAGAAGAAGAAGAAGAAGAAGAAGAAGAATTAGTGTCTTCCTGCACAGTAAGTTTAACTCAATTTTAAAAATTTAACACGTCTTTAAAACGCAATTTTACATTTCACAATCAGCACTTTTTTTGCTGCTCAATCGATTTCAGTGTCAAGGGAAACAAAAGAATAAACACGTCATCATATCGCAGAACCCCATTTTATTCTAAAAACAACTCTATTTTATAAGGGCAAGATAATTGTAGCGCCCTGTAAAATTTCACACATGACTTGTGTGCTGCATGCCAATACATTTGGTTATTTTATTGCATTGCCCTAAAGTTATGTTGACAGTTGAAGCAGGCTGGTATTTAGTTGCAATTGTTGGTGTCTGTTGTTGCTGTTGTTGTACTACTGCTAGTAGTAGTTGTTGTTGTTTGTCAACACGACCCACTATTCCCATTATTATTCAGTTCTCCAGACAAGCCAGGCAATAAACGTGCTGAACGTGTTTGGTGAAACCTTTTAGTCCACACCTGCCAAGAGTACGAGACTTGAGACTCTGGTTCAGTTTTCTAGACTTGTCATATTACAATTGATACAGAAAAGACAAAGCAATGACAAAGGGCAGGTAGCATTACCAGTAGCTTAAATATATGACGAATAGACTTAAATAGACTTAAATAGTATATGAAGAATGTAATGCTTTATTTTCTCTCTTTCTTGTATGATTATTGTATATTTCATGAGCAAGCATTTGAACTTAAACTGCCCTATACATTTTAATGTATATGTGCATCTTTTATTGGTGTTTGACATAAGCAGCTGAAATACACTCGTACACGCGGCATTTAATGTTGTTGGTATTAGGAAAAATAAACTTAATTTAAGTTGAATGTGAAACAAATGAATGGAACGTGGTGCAAATGTATTACATTGTCATTACAATACGTCTATCGTGTATCTACATTTATAAATTGAAAAAATAAAAACAAAATTAAAGGGCTCAACTGTTTATAGAATTGTCTATTGCGCGATCTCTTCACTAACTGTATGGAAAGAACATTTACAGCAATTTAAATTTACCTACTACAAATACACTAAACTACCTCACATTTGTAGAATGATATTTGATCAAATTGAAACGTAGGCTATGGTAGGCAATATATTTAAAATGCTCTTAACCTTAATTGATTGACTGTACATCGAGCCACATTGATCCAGAAGGAATATAAATAGAGGCTTGTAAACAGCTCGATGTTGACATCACTTCTAGGGAGGGGACAAGTTGTACACACACCCTTAAGGTTAGCGTTAACATCTTCAGTACGCCACAACACATTCTAAAAAGATGTGTGTTTGTGCACATTATAAAAAGTATGTATATATTTACTCATCATATTCACACCACTTGTGAATTATGTGTTAAATGAAAAAAGACACACACAAGCAGCAATGGGATCCAAATTTGCCCCCCCCCCCCAAATGTTATTTACTTCACTGTCTAGATTGGTCAAATTGTGTGAACTTAAAATGTGTGTAACAAAGGTGGACATTTAAATTTTACAAAGTTTCCAGGAACAAAGTGAAGAATGTAATAGGTTTTATGAGTTCAGTCACAGCTCGCTTTTTACATTACACAGTGCAAAAATACGTATGCTTCCTTAGCTCGATTCCAATGTGTTTGAACGAACCCTACATTAAGTGCTGCACTGATACGGTTAAGCTATCTCTGCGTCAGTGTAAATAAACAGTGACAATAAAATACTGGGTGGTCTGCGTTTTGCAGTCTTTCACAACTAACATTTAAGAAGATTCAAACTATCTTCGAAAAACAAACAAATAAAATAAGAGAAAGCATCAAAAGTGTGTCAGAAATGAATTAAAATTAAATTAATTAATTTAGTAAGCTATTATTTACATCGTGTATAAACTAGTTTGAATTCAGAAATATTTTCAGATTTCATTTTTTTCTGTGTATAGAGAAATAAATTAGCAGACATATTGATGAATGCAACATTTTCCAATAGACTCTTTTTTTGCTATTTCATTCAATTACTTGTAATTACTATGCATTGGGGTTTTTTTGTTGCTTGTTTGTTTGTTTGTTTTTTACTGATGCATGTGAAACTAAATTCGTGACAAATTAAGTAGCTTTTTGGAGCAGTTTTATTTCAATGTATTATTTTTTTAAAATCAAAGTTTCATAAAGAGGCACCACCGCCATGAAGACATTCAAACCGTTTGGTTAATTTTCGTCTTAAAAACTGAGACTCAAATGTTGGATGTTTGATTAGCCTGTATAAGTAAAGAGAAGTATATGTGGTGGTTTTCAAAATAAACTAGACATGTTTGCAGAAATTAAAACAATCCCAATCAACACGACCTAACTGTCAAAGCAATGCATTATTTCCCCTCATGTCGGATCTGGTCGTGAACTAAATTTTCTCCACGCAACGTTGGGGGGCTTTCTTGTGAAGTAATTTCTTCTCTTCCTCCGTCTTTGGACAGAGGTGGCCAGTGGGCCCGGGAAGCAGACAGGGCCAGACTGCTTATTGTTTACAAGATGTCTCAAGTTCAACTGCAAAGTCCGCATCGTAACAAAAGCGCCTGCCCTAGACGCTGACGTGGGGGGTGGTTGTGGTCATTGAGGATGGGGGCGTTAGTCTGGGGGAGGGGAACTGAACATGAACTTGAGAGAGATGTGTTCAACATTCCTAAAGCTGACAGTGCTCCACCGACTGCCCACAACTGGAAAGATTTGGAATGCCATAAAGTGTCTGGCTAACTGGCATCAATCACTCGTTGCACAATAAAGCATTAGATTAACACGAATTTGTGGATTTCTTTATTATAATGAATGACACTTGACAAAATTAATTAATAGTAATTGTATCCAACTGCAGCAGTAGTGTAAAAAAAGATGCTATACTATAGCTATAGTGTTAGATGTGAAAATCTTAACCTGCCAACTAAAATGCAATAATAAACAATATCATTTGAACCGTTCTACTTCTTCTGGTATCAAGATTAAATTTGATTACATTTTCATTAAAAGCGTTCATTTGTTTTTAATTAAGAAACCACACGTCCAGGTTACATGTTTTTATTTACTATTATTTGCTTATTTGTAAAGGTGTTCCTCAAGTCTGCTCAAACACATGCTGCCGTGATTGCTGTCTCAAAACACACGTAGTAAATGTATCCAGTTCGACAGGCTGGTACTTGCAGTCACTTTAACATAAGTCAATCATTAGCTAAGATATCAAAAATGCACGTTAACAGCTCATAGACAGCTTTCCTTGTAGGTTTATGTATTTCATTCGTTTCGTTGGCGAAAAGAATATAGGTTTATGCCAAACTCACTTATGTAACACAATCAAATCCAGAAAATGTTCCTTTTCGGCCAAGGAAGCATTAGTGTTGATGTTCCCCAACTTCCATGGCTGGTCTGAACATCGTGAATGAGCAAAAGAATGAGAGTAACCAAAGTTAAATCACAGTGTAATCACTGAGCAGGCGCGCCATTTGTTAGTATGCTTTTGTCAAGTTCAATGTTAACTAGAAGTGGAATCAAGGGCCTGAGCACTTTATTGCCCCTTCTGTCGTCTGAGTGTGGGGGAAATCGTGTCCGCTTTGTGTGTGAAATGAAAGCCCTGCGAATTGTTAGGGGACTGCACGTTTGTTGTGCAATAGCCATGCAAAATGTTCTTAAAATAAACATACTGTTTATTGTTTTTTGTCAAATATCAGTTAACGCCAAACTCACACAGCGTCAGTCTAAACCTCAAGGATGATATTGCCAGTTTTCTCTCAAACATATTTCAAGCCTTGTCCGCAAAGTTTATAGTTGATATTACTGGAAACTAATTGAGCAAAAAACAGCACTGAAATAGTATAAAGACCTTTGACACTAAAACTACGAAAAGGTGTTGTTCATGCAGTCGTTTCTCATAAATAAATCTTGAACCCTTAAGAGACTAAATGTTTCGAATTGCATTGTTAGGAATTGGATAACGTCGTCAGACAGGATGCCCATCACTCACACCTTTAAATTGCAAATAACTCGGTTTGCATTGTTACAAATTATTGATAAATCGGCACTGATTGAACTGGAGCTGTGAGATGTAGAACACTATATACAGTTAAAGCCTGTCCTCAGCGTATTCAGAGAACAGATATGTTTAAGAAATGCGTGGATCAGTGTGTTGAAGTTGGTAATGAGTAATGACTGACCCTTTACATTTCCACTAATCCAAACCAGTATAAAGTGGACAGATGCAAAGGCAACACACATCAACTCTGCTTACTGTCATCCACGTGAACTGCTCGAACTCGGACAAGAGCATAAATTACTCCTAGGAGATCATAAAGTAGATCAGGGTGCGTAAATCTGTTTATCTGAATGAGATCCGCAAAAGAAATATTTCTCCCTTTCAGCTTAAGGTTTAAAGCACCATAAAATTCTCTCGGTAGGCAGGAAGGGCTTGGACCTGCCGCAACTACAGACAAAATTAACAGCATTAAAGAGAAAAGAAGGATAATTGTATCCTAACAAGAACGGCCCTCAGGCAAAAAGCTATAGAGGTCGAGCATAAGCTAACCTGCGAACTTAGGTTGCCGTTTTAGAGCAATGCTGTTCATGGGTTTCAGAAAGAAGGTAGCCCTTGCTTATCTGAAAAGCACGTGACTTTCAAGGTCAAGGTTGAGGGCTGATTTAGTGGGTCTGTCTACAAGTCGCGCGCTCTTTCCCCTGAGCTACCAAGAGGGAAATACCCCATGTCCAAACCCAGTTGTTCGACAGGGAAGAGGAACATTTTAGATACTGCGTTTTGAGCACGGACGCTCATCTTTTTATTTACGCACTGAAAAACAATCAGAATACGTTCACAAAGTTTTCAATGAGATTACTGTCATATATGCAATAGACTCGTGTAAAGACGATGAGAACGAAAATAAAATTGCAAAGAAATAAAAGAGTTTATGCATATATTTGTTTCATCTTGAATGATTTCACAAGCATCAATAACATTCCAATCTGACTGATATTGGCATGCATGTAAATGTTACATTTATGGGACAACATGGCGTAAATGAGACGAGTTGTTTTGTCAGCTTAACAAAATGTTACCTAACTGGCTTTAGTCATTGTAAGTCTATCCATCAAGCCAAACAAAACACAAGCCTCCCAGACCGCCGAATTATTTTGACATTGTAAGGACGATGAAAATGAAAAGCCAGTGTTAATTCTGTTAAATCTACATGCGATCACGAATGAGGAAAATTAAGTCATTTACTTATATAATATATAAAACCCATATGTATGCACCAATTACATTTATTATTTCTATATATTTTTTCATACTGTCTTACAAGCGACATAACAGTTAGAAGGATTACTGATGGGCATAATGTAATAAGCAATGCCCCTACTGCATTGACAACACAGACATGACTAATATTGAATCTATATGTAAAATTCATATAAAAACGCATCTAAAGGGGCTTCAAGCGAACAAAATGTTACATTTATGGAGACATATTTACAAGGGATATAGTTTTTCATTAATTATTTTTTTCCCATTTTCTATTTTGTTCGATGGCGATGCAAATATGCAAGCATGAGAGCAAAAAAAGCTCAGTATTAAAAAAATGAAATAAAATAATACAATAAAATAAAATAAAACAAAATAAAAAAATCGACAATTCGTTTTTCTTTAATCTGTAGTCACAGAGGGAAAAGTCTGGAAGCTCGGATCCGTTTTATGGAGCGCTGGTCTTAACTTTGGCAATGAATTTCTTTTCCTTTACCCTCCTGTTTTGAAACCAGATTGTGATCTGCCTTTCAGACAAGTTGGTTACCGCAGAAATCTTTCTCCTCTTGTCTTTCGTGATGAATTTGTTGGCTGCGTACTCTTTCTCCAGTTCCTTTAGCTGTACTTTGGTGTACGGTATCCTTTTCTTTCTGCCTCGGCGGAAAGAGCCCCCGTCATGTTGGTGGGCCACAACATCTGGAATGAATACCAAAAAAGGTTATTACTGATTGGCTTGCTAGTTGTCCATCAATTCCAAAATCCAAGATAAGGTCTTAGCCGTCTGCATTAATAAGTTACACAACATTTTATGTTTCAGCAAACTATCTCAATACAACAAAATGTAAAGTAAACGTTTTAAAATAAACTGCTTCTTCAGAATAAATTGCACTTTTCAGCATGTCTCAAACGAGCGACTCGAGCTCTACATGTTTACAATAAATTATGGTGTAATATTTAAAGTGTAACTGAGTGTCTAGGAGTAAAATTAAACAAAAATATATTTATATATACATGCATTCACCTGCTAATGCAGATTTCCACAGATGACCTGCTTGACTCTGGTCCTTGGAGCAGTACATCTGACCTCCCCATCCATTAGCCAAAGCCCAGGGTTGGTAACTATCCATCGGCAGAAGACTTTCGTGGCGAGGCTCCCCCGTTCCTAGTGTCTGGACCACCGACACATCCAAATAACTGGCCATTGACTGATAAGGACTGGGATAGCCGTGGTAAAAGGCGAACTCTTTGGCCCTGCTAGGATATTCTTCAGACGTGACCGGGGTGTCCATATATTTCTCTGCAGAGTAGCTAAGCGCGCTTGCTTGAGTGCAAGACTTGAGCGAACCCCGCCCCATTCTGCAGGGATAGTAGCTGTTGCCAAAGTAGCCATACGGAATAGGCCCAGTGGACGAGGCTTGAGGAACCGTGGGGCATGGAGGGCACTGCTTGGCTGCTTCGGCCGAATTCGAGGTCGATACGTCAACGGATGAATAGCTGGAGCCATGCACAAGGCTTGAAGGGTGAGCGCTCAACGCCGAGTGGGCCATCAGATTCCTGCACTGGTTGGCCGCGAAATTGCCGCTACCAACCAGACCTTCCATGTTCTTGTTCAGCTCATCCAAATTGTTCTCATACACAAACATTACAGTATCCGCCCAGCGAGGATTCAGCAGCAGAGAGGTGGTCATAGCACGATTACCATTCGGACAGAGAATTATCTTGCAAAGACCTGACTCCGGAGCCGTACACGCTGTTACATCGCCACAGCTGCATTGACGCAATGGAGTAAGGTTTGGATTGGCGAGTATTCATTGGATGAAAAGCGTGTCACGTGATGCGCAAAACTAATCCTGGCACATGAACGTCTATTCATTCAGTCTCTGTGAAACGATGGTGCAGTTGCGCATCAGCATCTTGCACGCTGTCCTTTTCCATATTAAAACACATTTTTAAAATTCTTCCTCTGGACACTATAATCTATCAATATATATAATACATCTATTTAAAGTTATTTATGCTACAGCCTTTTTCATACAAATTTTAAAATGCGAAGAGGTTATTGTTTTTTTATTATTGAATTATTTTAGAAGGCATTAGCGAATGACCTTTATATTATATATATATAATACACACTTGCTATGGTACAGTACATATAGAGTACTAAGCTGTAACACCTTTAAAATAAAGTTTTTAATGAAGCTTTGTGAATTATTCTATTTTAAGGTTTCTCCAAAATTATTTTTCCGTTAGTCTCCACGGTGCAATATGCGCACGCCGCTTTAAAGTTTTCTCTTTTTTATATCTGTTAAAACTCCATTCGCTCAAGGGGTGTAAAATATGCAGTTGGATATATAGTAGTGATTAAAAACGTTCTGAAATTCTACCGCTATGACTGTCAGATATTTTACACCTGCAAGTTGACTTGTTTCGTGTCAGTTAAAACACACTGACATTTTGAAACAAGCACACCTTTCCCCACATATAACTCGTGAATACACAGAAGCATTTCCAAACCAAGAAACACATATATTCCTTCCATTCGAATAGCTTGCCTGCAGCACATTTATACGCATAAGTCACTGAGATCTACTACTGTTCTGTACATTAAAGCCATTTTTAAAAATCTTTCATCGTGCATGGTGACAAATCTGCAGTATGCGTCAAAATATGTCCAAGTCACTTGTTAAGAAATCATCTACACAAAAACCATTGTGATGATCGACCAATATTAATGACTCATATTTCATGTAATGCTTTTGTATACAGTTTACAAAAGTGGCAAAGATTAGGTGAAGCGATAAAAGAACCACGTTGGGGTCACTAAAAACATTTGTGTTGGGGATTTCGTCATAAAATTAAACAAATAGCACTTATGATCCATACGCGTGGCACTGATTTAAATGACCCATTCTGTTAACTTCGTTTATTTAGTGTATGCATTTAAGAGTATAATCGAAAAGAATGCATATTTTATATCGAAAGTGTGTATTTGGTTGGTAGATAGATGGACGCATCTTTATAAAATCGTGCTGATTTTAAATGTGAAGTAGGATTAGGTTGTATAATGACTCTGAACCAAACTTTACGTTTTCTAATAAAATATTTGCAGTTTTACATTATTTTAGATATTGTTTTTAAAACAAGCATCTAAGAGACAGACGCCCCCTCCCCCATTCTCTCTTGCTCACACGCACACACACACACACACACACACACACACACACACACACACACACACACACACACACACACACACACA
>JBBIGC010000029.1:8225788-8235838 GCA_037576955.1 Lepidarchus adonis
TTGTTAAGTTTTTTAAAGGTCTTAAATTGCTTCCTGTTTTTTAATCTGTGTGTTTTGTAATCTGTGGTCAGGGCGGTGGCCAAAGCATTTCACTACACATCATGCTGTGTATGATTGTGTATGTGACAAATAAAATTTGAATTTGAATTTGAATTCTGGAAGCAAACATCAGACCATCTGTAAAAAAAAAAGATGAAGCTGAAAAGAGCATTTCAACAGGACAATGATCCTAAACATACCTTAAACGACCATGAACGACCTCAAAAGATGCAGGTAGGAGGTTTTGGAATGGCCATCACAGTCCCCTAATTTGAAATTTGTGCATAGATCTTTAAAAAGCTGTGTATGCAAGACGACCAAATAATATTACAGAACTACAATCCTTTTGCCAAGAAGAATGGGAGGAAATCCCAAGTACAAGAATTGAAAGAGCTGCTATAAAAAGTGTTTGCTGGCTATGATATCTGCCAGATGAAGTGTTACTAAGTACTGATTATGTATGGTGCCCAAATTTTTTTCCCCAGTGCCACAATAATTATTTTGTGTTGTTGTTTTTGTTTTATTACCTTTGTTCAATGTATGACATTAAAATTAACTATGCATCAATGTTTGCTGAAAATATTGTGCATTTTTCCATTTAAAAAATGACAAATATGTTATTTATCAAGGGGTGGCCAAACTTTTGCATAAGACCATACATGAAGTATTGGGATTTAGCTGGATTTTTCAGAAACAGATGATGTTAAGCATGTTGTTATCAATCTATTTATTAATTATTTGTATTTTATTAGAATATCCCCCCCCCACAGTTTTTGTCACAGTTATACGTGTGGAACGTGCAGTGAAATGTAATCCTGAATTACTTGCAATAGCTTACACTAAATTCTCATAAAATAAAAAGATAATTCTGATTAAAATGTATCAAAAAACATACACAAATCAGCCATAACATGTACACCGCATGCCTAATATTATTATGATAAACTAATTGTCCTTCCTTGGATCACTGTTTGTAGCTACTGTTTTACAGATGATCTGACTCCATCGTATAGCATCACAGTAAGACCCTTGTTGTAGTGGCTCAGATCCTTACGCTTGCCCATTTTTCCTGCTGACAGATTGTTCACTTGTCTAATATATCCCACAACCCTGACAGGTGCCATTGTAATAAAATAACTAGATAGTCACTATTATTTCCTTTACTTGTCAGCAATTTTAATGTAATGGCTCTTCTGTGTTTATACATATTTTATAGTATCTGTAAGAGAAACATTTACAAAATGCGATACAGGAAAAAATAAAGTGGCTTATTACTTGTCAGGTGTAAGATATATGCATAGAGTGATTGTTGATAATATGCATATGTATATGTAACCAGCCAATTATTGCTCATACATAAATGCACAATGTTCGTGGATGAATAAAAATGCACATTGATTGAAATGTGAAGAGTATATAAGGAGTACTACTGACTGAGGAATGTCCTGGTTGAGGAGCGTTTTGACCTGAGGATAAAAGCTGCTCTTAAGTCTCTCTGTTCTGGTCATGAGGCTGTGGAACATTTGACTGAATGCGGAAGAGAAACAAACTGACAAAGTGTCTGTTCGAGTATTCCAGTGGCTCAGCCTTCAGCAGGTTCACTATTAAAATATACAGTGTTGTTTATATATTGTTTAAAAGAATGATCAATGGTTCAGTGAGGTGTTTATAAACCAGAAACAATTTATAGTCATTTATTTATTGAGGCATTCATCAGCAACAATTTCCTGTAAAACCAAAACAATTTATAAGCCTAGAAAATAGAGTATGGTAACTGTAAAAGCAGTTACTATTCAACCAATGGAATAAGACCATGATCTTTATCATTCTGCTCAGCTTTTACTATTTGTTATTGCATTCGGGAGTTTTCTTCTTACTGAAACTGAAATTCACAGGTCATAGTAACTTGTTTCCTCAATTGAAATGTAAGGTGATAGTGGGATGTGTAGACCCAGAAGCAAACATCAGTATTTACAAAGCATTCCCACATAAAAACAAAAGTTAATGTTATGCAGGATTCAGTACTGAGCTCTTCAATCTCTAATTTCATCTCTCTTTGTCTTAACTCGTATTCTGGAATTGCCATCTAGCCATCTGATGGAAACCTAATCCCAACCCAGGTTTATTTTCATCCCAGTCCAATAAACGGAGGTGTTTGGAGAAAGCAGGTACATTTGCTCTTGTGATGATGAACTGAGCTTAGAACTCAACTCCATGCAGCCACCAGCTCACAAAACTTCAATTCCCATTGTGAACAACTTTGTCAGTACTGTGAGTATCTGTGTAAAGTAAAACTGTTACTGCTCGAGCTTCTTAAAGCAGTGTATATCCCTCGTTATGTTTATGAGGGATCTTCTGGAGGGTAAACATCAAGTGTCTTTGGTTTTGAAGTTGTGTCCTGCACCTCTACAATCACAAGCTTATACGAGTATTATGATGTTAGAACTATTTCTACATTAGAAGCCATTGCACAACTTCAGTCATTATCTAAAAACACTTAAAGCAGCAAAAGTACATGCTGTAAAGTGTGTTACTGTATTCTGGTTCAGACCTCAAAAAGAAAGTGGAGTAGGCACCAATGAAGCAGAAACTATGTCGTCCGCCATGGCATCTGACTAAAGTTCAAAGTTAAAGTTGAGTAGTAACTAGTTACATGTTACTGAGTTAAAAGTACTCTAGCAAAACTTTTGATTTCCCTGTACTTTTCTTAGTGTTTCACAAAGGTAATTTCTACTGTTACTGAAGTGTATTATTTAACAGATTTTTTTGTTAATTGCAAATAGTTTGTGTGCAAGTGAGATTAACTTACAGTAGCAGCATCTGGTCCTGTAAATTTATTTTGAACCATGGCTACATCAGTGAATGATAGCACCTACATGCCTGTTGGATGTATTAAGATGTTGTTCTGCAGTTTTTTTAATTACTCACAATATTTAATGTAATTATTTTACAGTAGACTGATTACTGTACAGTAGACTGGAGTCTATGTGCGTCAGGGAGCATCCTGTAAGAGCTTCGGTAAGGTGCTTGTATATGTTTTGGATAATTAATAAAGTTCGATTTACGCCCTTTGTTGCGCCATTTTCGTAACAACCCTCGCGCCTAAAGGAGGAGCCTCGTCGGGATACGTGGTGGTGACGTCACTGGCGTAAACTTTACTGCGGGAATTGAATAGAATTACAAACAACTGACCTATCCTTCATAAAGAAAGTGACGGTGACGAAATCGATCAAGTACAAGACCGCGTTTCCTCATTATTTCGTTGAGACGCTAAAAGCTGCAAGCAAGAGGTCGACTGCATGTAATTAATTTAAAATGAGATAAACATGAGATCAAAACAAAATGCCAAGTGTGGGCAGAACTCGCAAAAAGTAGCCCCCCTCCCCCCGGACCTCTTAAAGAATGTATTTCAACAAACGGAGATGAGAGATGAAAACGTAGATTTTTGCTTTCAAAAATATGTCAAAGAAAAGACAGATATCGTTACATGTTACATCGTTCATACCTTAATGTCATTTCGTTGTTTTTGACTTCCAGACCTGTTTTTTTTTAAATAGGCGCAACAATTACTGAGAATTTCTTAGACTCGTTCTTCGTATTTCTTATTCATTCCCCTGTCTGTGTGTAGCTACTCTCTCTACATTTGTTATTTAAACTAATTATTTACATTTAAATGGACACGATTTATTTGCGTTCCTAGCATTACACGAATTTCATCTGAACTAGTTTTTTTCGCTTTATTATTTGGGTTTTAATGTAATTCGCATTATAATACAACAACAATTTTATAGATGTGATTCTATGATTAGGCAGCTGTAATCTCTGACCCTTTAACCCGTGAAATTAATTATACAGACTTTCTCTCAAACGAAAATCATCTTACATTTGCACGCGGTTTATTTAGATTCACAGACGATTTAATTAGTCATTTATTGATGACATGATTAAAAGCACAGAAGATCGCATCAAAGCGGCCATTGTATTATATAGTTGAGATAAGTAAACAATGGGAAAACAACGTTTAGAGCCGTGGTATGAACTCCCCGAACCAGAACTCGTCTCTGGTGATAATTTTTTTAACCGCAGACGCTCAGTATAATTCTGCAGCAGCACTAGCTACACGAGACAATCGATGGGAATGTTTGGAAGTGACGGGTATTTGAGCGAAAGCGTTATTTTCAGTGTGTAGAAGCGCTGGGGTGAAGAAACTCCACATATTAACCTGGCTGTTTCAGCCATGATCGCGGAAACAAAATCAAAATCCTGAACGTAAACGAAATCCCAAACTTTGAGAAGCAAGGGGACGTGTATCAAATAATCTGGCAGACATTCGCCCAAAACAGCAAGAGTGCTGATAAGTCTGTCCCCCAACACTAACCTGCTGCTTCCTGCCCTTTGGTTTTAAGCAAAAGTAGTTATGTTGAGATCTGTACATGTGTTTAGAAACGATGTTTCAGAAGCGTGACAAAAACCTGTTTTTTTCTGTCAGTACTTGAGTGGAAACGCACAATCGTGTGTCCCAGACTCGCTTTCTGAAGCCTGCATTATCTCCAAATGCCCACTTGGTGGGAGCAGCCACGTGCGAGTCATTGCAGCAGTGAAGCAATGCAATGGAGCCAATTAAACACGACTTGTTTTATATCTTTAAATAACATGGTGCATCTAATTTAGATTATTTCTCAGCAGTGACTCACACTCGGGTGCAGCAGTTCACGCTCAATAGTTAGCAAAGGCAAAAAGTTAACCAGCTTTAACAACCCCCCATCACCAAGAAAGTAAAAAGAACCGAAGTTGGAAATTCCCAAGCGTGACCCCCTTTTGGGTGGAACCCCCTCTGGACGAGCTCGTGACTGGATACAGTGTAAGCTACCGAGGTGTTAAAGGGAAGTTACAGGTGGAGCTGCGTGACAATTGTTGAGTTGCCTCCTTAAACTCAACCTGGGAAAGAGCGCTTAAAGGAAATGGAGAGGAGCCGAGCGCGGGGGTGTGTTCGTGACGTCACCAACATGGAAGGCAAATCGGCCTCCTGATTGGAGCCCCCGTCCCCCACCCCCTTCCCCCACCCCCTCCTCAAACCCCACCCCAATCTTTCTCCATTTTGTGCCCAGTAAATAGCAGATAGTGGTGTTTTGGGGTTGATCGTGAGTCAATTTTCGAACCGTCAAAGGATTTAGGGCAGTTGAGCGCTAAAAGGTTTAGCCTAGCACAATATTTACTGTACCTCAGGAAATGTTCTGGAATAGTCAGCCAGTGCAGCCTCAGTATGTACAACTATAATATCCATGCATTTTCTTTCTCTTTTCCTCGGGTTTTCTTTTTACAAAATGACGTGAACAATTTTATCTCAACAAACAATCTCGTTTGTTTATCCAGCAATTCTGCTTACGCGCTATTTTCATCGATGCTTCTTTATGAAGACGAATTCAGTTCTGTTATAATTTGATGAAAGGAATGTCCAGCAAATTCTTCCGTCTGACTCCGTGTGCACCTTTAAGAAAGCAGCTGTATCTCTTTGTGGTTTTCTTTTTCCAATGTTTTTAAATATTTACTTTCTTTTTAGTCTAAGTTTTGTTATGAAATCTGCACAGACTTGTAAGGTTAAAAAGTTCAGTTTGTATGTCTGTGAGTAAGGGAAAGGCACTCAAACAGCTTTAATAGTTATTTTTTTCTAATAGCATGAACTTTCTCAATTCAGCTAAACCTAGTAAAAGTCTTGATGTTATTAGTTGTTCTTAACAGGAATAAAAATGCAAAACAAATATCACTGTTTTCATATGCCTATGTTAAAATCTGCACTTATTGAGTATAATTGAAGCTTTCTAAATGTAGGAGATTGGTTAGCTGTAACTAAAGTGACATGATAATCCTTTAGCTATAAGAGCACTACATATTTAGAATATACCATATTTCTCATTCTGATTTTCACTTACGCTGGAAATTATTAACAAATTAATATGTTTAGATTGGGGATGGGGAGTAAATGTTTCTGTCAGTCTGTCTTCATATGTTGTGTTTTCTTTGTGTCAGTACATGTTTTAGAAAACACATTGATAACAGCTAAATGAAATTTGAAGTACACAATATTAGAGGAAATATGTCAGGAATTTGATTTTAAATAAATGAAATTATGTCAAATAAATAAATGATGTTACTTTCTACACATGGCTCCCTACATATCTTCTTTTCATTACATGATAATAAAAAATGTCTTTTAAACTTCTGGAAACAATATTTTTTGTAACTTTGAGACAGCAGTGATTATAGAGATTATATTGTAAAAACTTAGCTCCAACATGTGTGTTACAGTTTTGATAAATCAGAGGAAGGAGTGGTAAATAAGTAATTGGTAAGTTCATAAAATAATTTCTTCTCCCATGAAACAATATCGTGAAAAGCACTGGGTTTGCATTGGCAAATAAAGTCTTCATTCAGTTCACACAGTTACAAAAAAAACTTTTTCAGCACATTTCTCATTAACAAGGTCTGACTTTTTTCAATGGTCAGAAAAAGTATTGTGTGATTTCATGAATATTTGGCAATATTTCATTATCCAAAAGTGAATTCAGGCAGACAGGAAGATATAGATGAAAAAGATAAAAACATCACTGCACTTTAAATAAATCGAGATTTAGATGTGATGATTTTGCCAGATTGCTGCAAAGCTTTATCATCAGTATACAGAGAACACCATTGTTATTTTTAGATTTTTATTTTTCAAAGTCAACACAGCAGCATGCCTTTACATATTGTGAAGCTTTATTGATGAACAGACTAATTTAAATGCCCCAGAATCATTTGATCATTTTTTTTCTTGTTTTTGGATTTTGTTTTTGTTTTATGGACAGGAACAAGATTGTTATACGTAAGTGGTATTAGTTACAATAGTTAGTCTTCTATATCATTGATAAATACATGTCTTTCTAATTTAATAATTACACACCAAGAGTAAAATTTCAATGATTCTTCAGATTGTTGTAATACTTTTGTAAAATTTCACAGTTTGGTTAAGTCTATAACATCTAAGAAATTAAATAAATAGACATTTAATTGACACACAAAGCTGTAGAATTTTAATCTGTGGTTGAATAGTAATAATAATAGTCTGAATCATGTCCTATTCAAATTTTTTATATTTTGGTTCAACAAACTACATGGTATGCAACAGCAAATACAAACACCCAACCCTAAAAATGAATAACAAAAACTTTGCATCCTTAATGAAAAACTCGGGTGGGGGTTACCCACCCTGTTCTAATTTAAATTTAGAGACATTTTGTCCCTTCACAGACAAAGACAGCACAAGCACACACCCATGTTCTCACTCACTGTCTCTCTCTCTTCCTCTCTGAGTACAGGTATGTAAAACCATGGAATTCCCCACTCCCCCTCAGTCTTGAATATGTTTGCTTTGAAGTTCACTTGATACAGAAAATAAAACACTAAACTAAAGTTTTTTCCATTACCTGCAAGATCTACACACTATGTTATGTAGCACAGAAGTCTATGTAGGTAGTCCCTCTCACCCAGTAAAACCATAACCCCACCCCCTTCCATGTCCACTTCCACTATTCCCAACCCCCCCTCCCTGTGTGTGGTCAGGTCACAATGCTAAAGCTAGTAGGGGTTCTGCTTTGGCTCTCTGGGTGCTGTATTGACATGCCAGCACATTCTACAGAACCTTCTGATAAGTTCTTATATGATTTAAACCAGAGGTTCTTGCCTCATTAGGAAAAACATTTAACTAGAGTGACTTGGAATGAAATTCAAAAGTATCCATGTGATCAAATCCCCATCCATTCAGTATTCCTATCAATAACTATGAAAAAAGAGTTGAACCTCTGACAGATAGAAACACATATGAGTTTTTAGAACCAGGCCCCAGCTGTTCTAGCCTGTGCAAAAACAAGTTAAAAGAAAAAATACTGCATTATTAAGGTCTGCAACAAAGCCAGGTTTGTTCATCAAGCTTTTATCGGTTGAAAAAGATTATACACTGGCCGTCTTCAGAAAGTCATCAGTATCTACTAATGCCCTTGTGGCATTAGAACAAAATTTTGCTTGTAAATTCTCTAAGATGTCTTGTGTTGGATTCCTTTGAGTTGGATGTTAGAGTTGAGCTCCATGTGATTGGTTAGTACAACAGGTGTAAATTTATAAGATACAGATTAGAATTTGACAATTTGCTCTCAAGGCTACTGGTCAAAACTCATCCACTTCTACACTGTATGAAACCAATGGCTCTATATGAATAGAGGAAAGGTCATAAAACCACTGACCCATTTAAGCCAGTGAGTTTTACCTTTACATTTGTCAAAAATGATAGCATCATAAAAAAGAGACATAAACAAGAGTTACAATTGTTTGTGATGTGCTATTGATCAAACCTCATGTTAAGTCATTGTAGTGAACGCCATCCTGTTAGTCAGGCTCAATGCTTTGTTAAACACTTTTTCCATGTTAGGGGTCTCACACAGTCCAAGATAGACAGTCTTAAATGAACAACTTTACAGGCTTTCTGATTCTCGTGCTGGGTCAAATGTAGGCTTTACGCATGGTGATTTGTAATTGAATGTGTTATTTCATTAATTGCACGTAGATGTTTCTTGTTAGCTTCATACGGTACATCAGGGAGGATACGTCTTACTATTTCACTGCTGTTGTTCTCCACTATAACTCCACTGGTTCATGCCAACCTATTATAGCAGAAATTTGACTTAAACTGCTAATATGTAGAAGCATTAAGGGACAACAAGCGGAACTGTAGCAAGGGCGACCGCGCGCGTGGGTGTCGCAAATAATGTTCAGCTAGTTGTTGGGTGGCGTTTTATGCTAGAGTAGGCCTCCCACTCGAAACAAAGAAACTATTAACACATGAATACAGCACATAACCTTACGGGGACTGTAGCTTTTAATATTGTGACGAAAAAATATTTCCTTGCGTTCACCGGCGAAGACTTAAAAGCGTATTGTGCACTTTAACACGCTGCTCCAGGTTGGAATCAGCCCACAAGAGCGAGCTTACGGCTCTGGAACAGAAAACAACGTTGAAGTATGAAAAAGGCGCGAGGACATTGCGCTTTCGTGTTCAGTAAGAGCCATGAGCTCCGTCCGCCTCAGTGTAGCCTATGAGAAGCCATTTTCTGAAGAAAAAAACCGAGGTCGGTGCTGCCGCCACGTGTACAATCTGCAAGTCTTTCAGCAGCACCAAGCCGCTGCACTAGCCTATTACTGTTTACTGAATCGTAGCTTTGGGCTCATGAGCTCGGACGGTCGCTCACTTAGGGTAATGTTTCACAGAATGTGACCTACAGAAGAGCCGAGAAGGAAGAGAAAATGGTCAAACGTGCAGTTTGTATTTCGAAGAGCTTGTGCAACAGTTGATTCGCCCACTTCCTGCTGGTAGGCGGCATGCTCCACCAGGCCCTTCAGTCTCACAGTCCTCCATTTTGACTCGATTGTCAAGCCCATGCGTGTCTCACTGAGGCCCACTGTGTGCACTCAGTGAGGCTGCAAGCGCTTTCACATAGGGCACGAGAGGAAAGCTTAGTTTACCTGGTGCCGACCAGCGATGCCAGGAATACTCGCTACTAATGTAACTAAAGCGGAGCAGGAGACACGGTGTGTCAGCCTCGGGTTTGAGTAGGTGGACAATGTTCAACAGGAACAAGTACATCACCCTAAACATACTGTGTATCCCAGTAATATATATATATATATATATATATATATATATATATATACACACACACACACAATTAATATTATATTATATATAATAAATCATTAAAGTTAATAAAAGTACATTAAAATACTCAATTTTATCATATTAACCACTGGCCTCATACTCCTTTGGCACCTCAGGTGGATACCTTGCTTTTCTACCATACATTAGGAAATATGGTGTGTGTTGGGTTGTTATTTGCTTCGTTGTTCGAAGCCCAAAAATAACAGAACTTAAATGTCTGTCCCATTTTCATGGCTGATCACAAACTAGTTTGTTAAGAGACCTGG